>MJUT01028710.1:181627-205916 GCA_002080005.1 Gigantidas platifrons | reverse complement strand
TATCAACGTGTTGACTATTAGTCCCTGAGGATATTATCTCCCAGTAGGCAGTGTATCAGTACTGACAATACATGGTTTATTACTATCAACGTGTTGACTATTAGTCCCTGAGGATATTATCTCCCAGTAGGCAGTGTATCAGTACTGACAATACATGGTTTATTACTATCAACGTGTTGACTATTAGTCCCTGAGGATATTATCCCCCAGTGGGCAGTGTATCAGTACTGACAATACATGGTTTATTTTATATATTTATCTGTAATTTGCAGTTCCTAGATTATGTAATTTATTAAAACTAAGGTGAACCTCCCTCTGTCATAGCCGGTTTGACTATTATGTATAGGTCCTTTGGTTTACTTGTTCCCTAAAACGTAAATCATTGGGCTATCATGTATAAGTCTTTCTCCCATTATTACCGCGTTTTAACCCCGATGAACCAGTGGTGGAAAAATCTGTAATCCTCTGGAGGATTAAAATGTCTCGTGCCTTTCCCTACATTTGACTCGTTTGGCTCGCTTTACGGCTTTCGAAATAAAGTTCGTGTTAAATAATGGGAGAAACAAATTCTCCTTCAGTTGCCCATGTGGGTTAAATTAAAAATTTTAACCACTCGCCTGACGGCTTGTGGTTAAAATTTTTAATTTAAATCTCTTGAGTGGAAAATATCGTAACCCACGGGCAACTGAAGGAGAATCTATATTTCTATGAGCGTGGCTGTTTAATGTTATTCCAGAAACTAAATTAGATATCTACGTTTTTATGACTATCACGGTGTTGATACCTCACAAAGATTTATTTTTAATTATTTGACTCTCCAATCTTTTGACTATGAGGGCAGCTGTTGAATCAGAAACGTGTCCTGCATACTAAATTAGAATCTACGTTTATATTGTCAGTTATGCTTCCTGGCGGGTCATAGCAGGAAAAACTTTGACCCTATCATCCATCACCACCCACCCAATGGTATTAATATATTGTTTGTAACAATGTTTTCATAATTTATAGCTGACATACTGCTTACATGACGTAATACAACAATCAAACAATCCATCAATCTTCTTATCTATGAAACACCCAGTCCTACATATATTGAACATTCGGGAACCTCCACGAACAAAACAAAAACAAATGTTGATGATTATTTCCGTCATGTTTACCCTGACATCTGTTGTATCATACGATGTCTTGCCTATAACCAACACAAGGTCTACAAGATAGGTGTATATTATGAGATGCAATAAAAACGCGTATTTCTGCAAAACATAAAAAAAAAATACTATAAATATTTATTTATACATATAAATCATAAGTAATTTAGCTATAAATGTCTTTGGTATTAATAGGTTCATATCAGGTAATATATTTAGATAGTATATACAATATAATAAACTGGGCATTGCCTCAAAGATAGTACTAGTATTATAAACTGGTCTATGCCTCAAAGATAGTACTACTATTATAAACTGGTCTGTGCTTCAAAGATAGTACTAGTATTATGAACTGGTCTTTGCCTCAAAGATAGTACTAGTATTATAAACTGGTCTGTGCTTCAAAGATAGTACTAGTATTATAAACTGGTCTTTGCCTCAAATATAGTACTAGTATTATAAACTGGTCTGTGCTTCAAAGATAATACTAGTATTATAAACTGGTCTTTGCCTCAAAGATAGTACTAGTATTATAAACTGGGCATTGCCTCAAGGATAGTACTAGTATTATAAACTGGTCTTTGCCTCAAAGATAGTACTAGTATTATAAACTGATCTGTGCTTCAAAGATAGTACTAGTATTATAAACTGATCTTTGCCTCAAAGATAGTACTAGTATTATAAATTGGTCTTTGCCTCAAAGATAGTATTAGTATTATAAAAGTACAATACTATTTTGAGGGAACAGTGCAAACAATCACAGTTCAGACAGACAAAACACCAGGGAAATTATTTTAAACAGAAATATGCGATATTGTTAATTCCCAGAGATAACGTTCTTCTCCTGCTTCATGTCCTAATGTTTGTAAAGTTTTCAATCAGAAATGGTTAAGGGAGTGTGTACACAACAAATGTAGATATGTCTGCTTCATACCTCGACCTATGCCCCTTGAAACTGACAATGACGGAACGAAAGAACGAAACATTTCGACCAAATAGTTGATTTCTATTTCCCGATTGTGAAGAAGCAATAATCAAGCAGCATTTGCATATGGAGCGACAATAGCCGATTTTGGCTTTCATGTTTAGTTTCTTTGATTAAATTGTTTTGCTTTCCAATCTTTTGATTTTGAGCGTGCTGTGTGATGAAGGTTATTTCAGAAGCGCGTTGATACCATATTTAAGAAAAGTTTAAAGGTACCAAAGGGGTCATCAGAAGCCGTAAATCGAAGAAGGGAAGACAAGATAAAGGCCAAAAGTAAAGGGATAAAAGGACAAGCAAAAATCTACAAACCACTGTATAGAAAGCTTAAAGAGTTGATAGTAACAATGCAGATATCAAATTTAGTGCGCACGACGCGTTTCTGAAATAACCTTCATCAGATACGTTGAAAGCCAAATAATTTTAAAATCTTTGGCAAGAAAACCAAAGAGTCTAAACAGAATAACCAAAATCCGCTAGGATCGCCTATCAGTATTTAAGGATAAAAATGCAAACGAGTATTTGTCTTCTCTTCATGACAAATATGTTGTTGTACCTGCAGAATAAGCTTTTAATAACATCCAAAGAATAGAAAATCAAATAATATAAAAGTCTTTGGGAACAAGTTCAATAAAGGGCATAAACCAGAACGGTTGTAGTATATTTACCTTAGTTATAATAAATTACATAACGTGGGAACTGTAAATTTCAAGATAACATAAAGGGTCGATCAAGAGACAGAGGCAACATTTAGGCATAGAAGGCTCGAATGACAACGTTCTTGGTCATTGTATTGCCTGTCCCTTGGTGTCTTTAAACTTGTTTTATATAAATGTATTGATGACTATTTCGGTTCTAGAATAATATTTAAGGATTGATCGCAATTTTTGTTCGGTTCATTAAGAAATAACCTCAATCAGGTTGTACACACCGTGTAACCCGCGTAGCGAGTTACGCAAGGGTGTGTACAACCTGATTGAGGTTAATTCGAATGAACCGAACAAATAATTTCGATCAATCCTTATAAATTAATTCAAACGTTTTTTTGTTACGATATTGATTTTTTTTTTTTTTTTCAAAATAATAATCGGAAATAAATTTGAATAACCCCAAATAATTAAATGTGCCTCATTTAAAGAAAATCGCCTAATGACAATAGCACGCGACGCCTTGTATTGGGAACGACGTATATTTTCAGATTCAAGTGCATACTCGAGACTGATAACATTTTTATCTGAATGTTCCAACATTAATAAGTATGTCCTTATTATAGGGAAAACATAAATTACGTGTATCTTTGGACAAAGGTCACAGAGAACGATTATTGATTTTCTGTCATCTAGTGAAATGTGTGTCATCTGCTACAGTGTAAATGGACAGCGATGTCATATGATTTTTTGTGCCATAGAAATACCAAGGATTTACTATATTAATTACACCTTATATCAGAATGCTGTCTTCTGATTGGTTGATGAAAGGGGTAATTTGTTTTACCAATTCTTAGTATTTTTCAGCTTTTCCGCCATTGCCGGGGTATTTTCCTAATAATTACCCTTCACCGAGACGCTTGTAACAAAATTTGTAAAACGTTATGAGTTGTGCGTTTTATTGCAAAATCGTATTTGCCGGTTTTACCCTTCACCGAGACGCTTCTAACGGCAATATGTGATAAATGGAAAAGATTTAAACTTTTCTTTAGTTTACAGCGATGTCGTATGGTTTACTAAATACACAACATGCGATTATTGATTTTTCTGTGCGGTATGAAATACACAGCATATAAAACGGTGAGAGACGTCGTCTGCTGTGCACAATGTAAATGGACAGCACATAGGTGAGAGAGATTATTGAATTTCTGTCATCGCACTGCTTCCCTGAAGTTTTGCAAGTACCTTGTTAGCCAATCAAAATTCTGCTTGCCACGAGAACATCAGATAAAACTTTTTAAGCCAATCAAAACACGTATAAAATGACATGTGACTCTAAAATAAATTTATATACATGTATACCAGGCATGGGGCGAATTACATTGGAATGTAATGCATTATATTACAATTACATTGACTAAACCATGCATTAAATTACAATTACAATTACATGTATTTGCCAAAGTAATGCATTATATTGCAATTACTTTGCCAATGTAATGCATTACATTACAATTACATTTTTGTTAAATAAAACAATGTTCAAATTTTATATTGCAGAAAAACAGAACATTTTTACATTATTTGGAATTCAATAAAGATGGTCTGTCTTTATATGTACATTGAAATATAGAAAACTCATTTCCAGTTGATTCTAAATGCTATTATTGCATTTAATCATCATGAGGGTTTCAAATGTTTGATCTTTCAACTGTTGAAAAGGGGAGCAAATCTCCAGCAATATATTGAATCAATGCTTCTGTTACTTCCTTTTGTTTTGGATCTTTCACATTATATTTTGTAGGTCCACTTTGTTTTATAAAGTTATTTAATTTTGATTGGTCTTCTTTTGGTTTGATTGGTTCCAAGTATACCTCTCTGTGTTTTCTCTAAAATAAATAGGGGACATTTAATATTTATATTAATCATTTCATGTTATTACTTTAGCATCAATTTAATTTGCCTGTGTAAAATATGAGTATAAATTATTTCTTTTCATATTTAAATCCCTACTATATTGTATACTAGTATATTTCTGTTTTGTTTACTTTCAGGAATATTTTTATACATGATACATTTATTATTTATCATTGCCAATCAATATTAATGAGGAAATATCAATAAGTATTTGTTTGTCATCTGTGTTCATTCACCTCATTTTAAAACCTATCTATAATATAACGACATATATACAATACAATCATCCTCGACAACCCATACTGATATTCTCCACTCATGTGAATGAGTGATTGTTGTTTTACGCCAACAGTTTTGCTGGTATATCATGGCAACAACAAGTTACTTTTCAATGAGATCAAGATGAGGCCGGCTATACCAACACTCTTGCTTGGATTGTTATAGTGCTATCCCACTGATACAGACCACGTGTACACTTTTCGTTGTACTTGGACACATTATCCTTATTCCGAACGCACCAACATTTGTCCTTGTTCCTTAATGTTGTATGATTGGCGGATAACCAACAAATACCAATTTTTTAGTCATTGGTTTGACCCGACCGGGGCTCGAACTCACAATCTACCGCACTCGAGGAGATCACGCTAACCATTACACCACCGATGCAAATATGATGAGTGGAGAGAATCAGGTGTTATCAATCGTGGGTAATTCACGATACAATAGTTTTCCAACACTTAACATGTGTGTTTTTTACAGTAATGCATATTTTGTTTTGATTTTAACTGTCATGTGTTAGTCACGTCTAGTGGACGTCCCTTTTTGGTGGGGGTTGTATATACACCGCGGCAGGGACACTCGCCCTTCTTCCGATATTCCGGGGGTCCCTCTAGGGAGATGTTATGAAACAATACCTTGTTTCAGTTCTCTCACTACAATAACAATGTCTGTCTCATTAAGCAGTCAATTAGTAAGGGACCGTCGAGGTCGTGATCGCAAGGTAGTTGTATGTATAACTGTCTGCGCCATCAGTGCCTATAACCACTAAGATTGTGAGTTAGAATCCCTCTCTTGGCGAGATGTATTCGATACAACATTATGGGATAAAGGTTGTCAGTGACTGGCGTCAGGTCGGTGATTTTCTCCGGGTACTTCAGTTTCATCCACCAATAAATAAAATGTGAAATATTATTGAAAGTGGCGTTAAATACCATCACTATAACCATACTCCAATCAGTTGGGATGGTCCTGTCGTACATAATAAATAGTGTGTTGTGGAGACTGGGACAAAATCGCTATACAACAGACTGTTGAGCATAGTAGGTTTATAATTGCTTGTAATGCATTAGTTATATGTGGACCCATATAGAATCCTGTACAAGTAACTACGTAACATAGGTAATTCAATCTGGTTCGTTGTGTTAGTTCTACATAGAAAGTTTAATTTACTGTCAATATAGCAGATAACTTTCTGTTTAAAATTTAATGATAAAATACAAATTACAGGATTTGTGTAATACAATCGTATAACCACTACCTACAGTTGCCATGGAAATTGGGAAGCTAATATTCACCCGTTTCTATTGTCCACGTCTCTTCTAAATTCGTACTCAATTCAAGACCACACCACTTGTTACTCTGACACATGTAATACCCGCTGGTTAATTTATGTTCAATGCTGTACGAAGGTGGACTTTGATTAAAATGTTACCTGATATAGTGTGCACCACCTGTTGGTGCACTGACTTTGCACTAAATACATGTAAGTTTATCATGGTTATTTAACATAGTGTCATCTTTATTTTTCACATTTCAACCCTTGATAACTTATTATTATATCTTTAGGGGGCGTCGTGTAGAATTTTACCTATGCAATCACTGCACATCACGGTGTTAACAGCGAAGTTGCAGGAAATTGGGTCATTACATGAAACAACTGCTTGTGAGCAAAGTTCTGACCACTAGGTTGATGATACCACCGGAAACTAACAGAACATCAGCAGTGGTATGGACCCAGTGGGAGTAATAAAAATCGAAGGGACGAATATTAATTTATTGCACCAGATGCACATGTCTAGAACTGTGTTGCACAACCTCGCTGTACTCATTTTGTGTTGTCTCCTCCGATTGTCTCCCGACAAATATTGCGCTAATTAGTGAAATTATGTAACAAACTTAAATATATTTCTCAACTTCGGAATACTTTGTAGTTTATTGGATGATAAATAGATTTAAAACTTAGAATTTATCTATCTGTGTCACAAATTACCAAGGATATGTTCCACTTGTCGTAAACACTTCACGGTCCTTTCTTCATTAACGACTTATTACCGGGTTTGTAACTAGATTAACACGACTGGTGCCACTAGTGGAGCAGGAACTGCTCAACCTTACGAAGCACCTGAGTTCACCCCTGGTTTTTAGTGGGGTTCGTGTTACTCGATGTTTAGTTTTATGTGTATGTTTTGTAGATCGTTGCTTGTCTTTTTGTACTTTTTCTTTTGGCCATTGTGCTGTGTGTTCTTCTTCTTTGATTGTTCCCATTATGCAAATATGAGATATAAATTGTTTCACAATCTCAGCTGGCTACCTAATGACTGTGCTATAGACCTCAAGCTTTTAACCAGTGGTAATCCTATTCTTTCAAATGAACATAACGAAATTATTTTTAAGCACGTGTTTGAATATATAAAGAGGTCTGAAAGGTTTCTTGTTTAAGTGGTTCACCAAATGAACAATCACACACACCATCACCACCAACCCCTCTCTCTCTTTCTCTAATTCCTTTCTTCATTCTCTGTTCTTCAATTTACACATATTAATGTAATACATATTCATATGCATGCATGCTCTATCAAATAATGTTGTAACTTATTGTATATAGGAGAAGACTTCATAAGTTTGTTTAACTTGTGTCTTATCCTTTTTGCATATTTGAGCAAATAAAATATGTTTAAACTAAACTTCGATATACGGATTCTGGTTACCCCTTTGATATCTTCTAACTAATCTTAAGACAAATGCATTTACCTACATGCATACTTCCTGCCCATGGGAGCGGAACTACATGCATACTTCCTGCCCATGGGAGGTGAACTTCATGAAACATCGTGTGATGAATTATTTTTCAGTGACTTGGAGCAGAATGCTGGTTTTCTCCGTGAACTCGTGTGTCCCCGGATGTTAAACACGTGTAAGCTTAACCCTCATTAATAACCTGTTATATGTTTCCTTGCTTGTTTTTTCCGCTTGTCAACATTTTGTATAACTTATTATTTCTTTCAAATATAGTCATTTATGTTATTGTCCAATAGTGTTTTGTCTTGTGTATTAAAATGACACCTAGAGGAAATATTTCTTTGTTTAGCCCATCAATTAAAAAAACCATGGAAACGATTATTTGTCATAATTAGTTGCGTCTGTTTTTTTAAATATATGTTCATAATTACATACGCATTTTTTTGTTCAATATTAATCAAGGTTACATATTAAATTGTCATACATTAGACATATAAATATTATTTGTTTACCATAAACAGTGCTATCTACCGCACAGCTTACGCTCTCGTGAAAATAAGTTATGGTGAATGAATTGTTGTGTTTTTTTTTTATTAATGATAGAACACCTGATAATTAACATACTATTATCATAACACTGGCTTCTCATGGCAATCACCACAGGTTCAAAGGAGATTTGATAAATGTGAATCTAATATTATCATAACACTGACTTCTCATGGCAATCACGACAGGTTCAAAGGAGATTTGATAAATGTGAATCTAATATTATCATAACACTGGCTTCTCATGGTAATCACCACAGGTTCCAAGGAGATTTGATAAATGTGAATCTAATATTATCATAACACTGGCTTCTCATGGCAATCACCACAGGTTCCAAGGAGATTTGATAAATGTGAATCTAATATTATCATAACACTGGCTTCTCATGGTAATCACCACAGGTTCAAAGGAGATTTCATAAATGTTAATCTAATATTATCATAACACTGGCTTCTCATGGCAATCACCACAGGTTCAAAGGAGATTTGATAAATGTGAATCTAATATTATCATAACACTGACTTCTCATGGCAATCACGACAGGTTCAAAGGAGATTTGATAAATGTGAATCTAATATTATCACAACACTGGCTTCTCATGGCAATCACCACAGGTTCCTAAAAGCAGATTTGATAAATGTGAATCTAATATTATCATAACACTGACTTCTCATGGCAATCACCACAGGTTCAAAGCAGATTTGATAAATGTGAATCTAATATTATCATAGCACTGGCTTCTCATGGCAATCACCACAGGTTCCTAAAAGCAGATTTGATAAATGTGAATCTAATATTATCATAACACTGACTTCTCATGGCAATCACCACATGTTCAAAGGAGATTTCATAAATGTGAATCTAATATTATCATAACACTGGCTGCTCATGGCAATCACCACAGGTTCAAAGCAGATTTGATAAATGTGAATCTAATATTATCATAACACTGGCTTCTCATGGCAATCACAACAGGTTCAAAGGGGATTTGATAAATGTTAATCTAATATTATCATAACACTGGCTTCTCATGGCAATCACGACAGGTTCAAAGGGGATTTGATAAATGTGAATCTAATATTATCATAACACTGGCTTCTCATGGCAATCACGACAGGTTCAAAGGAGATTTGATAAAGGTCAATCTAATATTTAAGTGTGTCAAGCATTATAATGAGTACCACGACAGGTTCCACGTGTGGATCAAGATCTGCTTACCCTTACAGAGCACAAGAGTTCACACTGGGTTTTAGTGGGGATTCTGTTTCTCGATCTTTAGTTGTCTGTGTAGTGTTTTGAAAATTACTGTTTGTCCTTTTACTTCTTGCCATTCATTGTTGGTAGTTCTAGGTTGTATTCGTACATTGTTGGTAGTTCTAGGTTGTATTCGTACATTGTTGGTAGTTCTAGGTTGTATTCGTACATTGTTGGTAGTTCTATGTTGTATTCGTACATTGTTGGCAATTCTGGGTTGTATTTATACATTGTTGGTAGTTTTAGGTTGTATTATTGTAATGGTAGTTTTATCTTGAATTCTGGCAATACTGGCAAGTCCAGGTTGTATTCCCGCGCATTCTTCGTATTTCTATCAACATCCCCTAAGTACTAGCACATTGCATGTACCTAACAGGGTTTGATCATACCGTCTATTTCGTTTTGCGTTCTATATTCCATGTATTCGTCAACGTTCAAGAAAACATGTAACCGAGAAACTAGCTAAATAAATTCTGCAAATGGCATAAAAAAGGGGTCAGTTGTAAAACATAACGACGGACATCGTTATGGGTTCGGAAACCAAAACTTCTATGAATGTGCATAGAAGACTGAGCAACGACTCATTTTACAACAAATAATAGGCCTGAAAGTTGACCAGAAACGCGATTCAAATATTTGAAACCCAGTTCTTGTATGTCGCGGTTATTGTTCTTCCCGTTCCATAAATTTTCGGCAAGTTTATGTCTTTTTGCAAAAAATAACAGGTCTGAGAGTCTATCGATGATATTTACTAATGTTGGAACTCAGATATATATAGATCAAAGCTTCCCTTTTAACATCTAATGTACATGTATCTTAAAATATACGGTTGCAATGTACTTTATAAAGTCTTAAGATATAGCTACCCTAACGCTATCCTGAAGCTTTACTCCCGTCTATATCATGATTTCACCGTCAGTTTTTAGTGAGGTTCGTGTTACTCGATATTTGGTTTTATGCTTTATCTGTAATGTTTTGTAGATAGTTGTTTGTCTCTTTTTATTTTGCCCATGTGTTGTCCTTCGATTTACGGATTCTGATTGTTCTTTGGTATATTTAAACTCTTCTTGTATACCGGAAGTGAGGATTATAATCAGTTCCTGCTCCACCAATGGCCACCATCGTGTAACTAAGCAACATGCACATCATCTGATATGGAGATCATGTTGGATACGTAGATACATAAATAAATTCAAATTACATAAATGAAACGTTTTACTATTATATGTACAAATTAAAATTATGCACGTTTAGTAAGAATACATATCTTACCTGTTGACATCATCGTCTTGTTTCACTGATATGGAATTTTTTCCAGACTTCTATTGTTTCTGTTTGGATTTTTCTATTTTCTATTTTTTGTATCTTTTTTATCCTCTGTTTTTCGCATCCTCATAAACGCTTGACTGGATGTCGGCTTTGTTAGCACTAAACAAACATACAGTTTAGTAATAAATTGTAACATTACAAGCCATATGCAGGGGTGGGTCCATGATTTCAAATTAGGGGGGGCCGCACTTAAAATTTTGGAGGTATTTCGTGTGAAAAATCACGATTCACGATTTTACGCAAAAAAATCATATTTTTACCAATTTTAGGGGGGACGTGCGCCGGGTGCCCCCCCTTCCTGGATCCGCCTCTGATATATAGCTAGCGGCTAGTCGCAATATATTAAAAAAAATACATGTATGTCACATTTTTTTCAGAATATTAGTACTACCCAATTTTAACTTCTGGGGAGTTGATAAATTTGCTCTTGACAAAAAAAAGACAAACTGATGAAAATGAACAGAGGACAAATCGGATTGTCGACATATTGAACCAGGGGTCATCTGAGATCATGATGTGAGAAATTCCAGCCTATCGTCTAGAACACAGGCACTTGATACTATATCAATAAAACAAATCCAATACAGTCATTATGGTACATGTATATTAGTTAGATACATAGATTTCTTACGATTGACTAAGGATTTTTTTTTTGTATTGATATAATATTTAGTGCCTCAGCGGAGTAGCAGTGGACCGAATAGTGGGGAAACAATTTTTAGGAGTGGACCGTACAGTAGGGGGAAGCAACTTTTAGAAGTGGACCACACAGTAGGGGGACATGGTTTATGACTGATGCGAAAATTGGGGTGTGGTGGACAAGTATTACGACTGGTACGAAAAGTGGGGTGTGGTGGACAAGTATTACGACTGGTACGAAAAGTGGGGTGTGGTGGGCAAGTATTACGACTGGTACGAAAAGTCGGGTGTGGTGGGCAAGTATTGCGACTGGTACGAAAAGTCGGGTGTGGTGGGCAAGTATTGCGACTGGCACGAAAAGTGGGTGTGGTGGACAAGTTTCAGAATTTATATGCAAAAAAAAAACATACCCTTATACCTCTTGATTACCTGGACAATTTTTTCTCCCATGATAAAAGTTTAGCTTTTTTTTTTCGCCAAAAAGTGATGGGGATGGGACAAAAAAAATCGGGACACGTGCTCCCCCTTCCCATGGCTCTTACACCCTTGTGTCTATGTCTAGAACAACTCTCTTCCAAATTTTGTATAGGTCAACTCTCTACTGACTGAAGACACAAAAATTTATTAATAGTTCGAGACAAGTCGGCAGTAAATTTCTATTAACAAAGCTATTCCTAAAAGGTCACACTTGTTCCATTGAGTCTCCATTACTGCATACATAGGTATCAGGTTGTGGCTACATAATAAACAATGCTACTCTTATCTTAAATAAATTGACAATCACATTGAATGTACCTAATAGGGTTTGATCCTACCGTTTATTTCTTTTTGCGTTCTATATTCGTCAACGTTCAAGAAAACATGCATGTAACCGAGAAACTAGCTAAATAAATTCCGCAAATGGCATAAAAAAGGGGCCAGTTGTAAAACATAACGACGGACATCATTATGGGTTCGGAAACCAAAACTTCTATGAATGTGGCATAGAAGACTGAGCAACGACCCCCTTTCACAAACTAAATATTGGGCCTGAGTTACCAGAAACGGGATTCAAATATTTGAAAACCAGTTCTTGTATGTCACGGCTAATTGTTCTTCCAGTTCCATAAATTTTCGGCAAGTTTGTGTCTTTTTGCAAAAAATAACAGGTCTGAGAGTCTTTCGAGGATATTTGCTAATGTTGAAACTCATATATTTATAGATTAAATTGTCTCCTTTTGTTTAACAGCTAATGTACATTATCTTAAAATATACGGTTGCAGTAGCCGTGATAGCTACCCTAATACATCCATTCTATTGCGCGATAAAGCTACTGCAAGCTTAAGATAACTATTGTAGGCTGGCTTCACGTACACTGGTTTAAATCCGCGGACGGATATTTTTCGCCTACTGACAATTTCGATAAGCATCAAGTTTGTAGCAATCTTTATCTCAACATCCAACATGAGATCAAAGACATCCGAAAAAAGTTGTACCCATGGCCATGTCCGAACGTCCTGCATTTGATTTTCTCGCGCTGTTAACCAAATACAAATACAAAAGATTTTATTGTTAATCACAGCGCCCAAGATGAGCAGAAAAATCACAATACATTTAGTTACAATGATAACAAATCGGTTTGCAATCAAAACCTTAAGCATCTTGATGACACAGTTTCAGAGAATTTAGTCGAATCAAAGCGGTTTGCTTCAAGATCCGTCCTTCCAAAAAAAATAATATTTCCGGAAATTTGATAACGATCCGTCTCTGATGTATTTTATACTTTCACTGTTACTTCCTGCTACAAAATTAATATCAACATCCGGTCGGAGAAGTCAAAGTCTACACGTCCTACTTCATGACCCAGCTTGATAAGAAGAAAAAAACGTCCAAAATTATAACATCACATATATTGCCAAGATGGAGCGCCTGACAGTAATGTTCAACCATTTATCGTCAAATAATGACGTGACACTGCATCAAACTGCTAACAGTTCTCTTCCGCGATTTAAAGATTCACCAGATGACGTTGTTATTGTGTCTGCCTTAAGGACACCGATAGGGAAAGCAAAGAGGGGATCATTCAAGGTATTGCACAGCTGGGTGTCAATTTTTATATGTTGTATATAAGCCTGCAATGATTAAATATTTGGAAATAGTGTGTGAAACTTGCTCTAAACAGCCAGAAACTGAAGGTAATAAGGACAATATGTAGGGTTTTTGTATTTATCCAGTTTGCGATTACACAAGAGGCGTCTGGATTTTTTATGAGGTCTGTTTATGTTGGTCATCTTTTTGATTTTCTGTGTTGTGTTTTGTTTGTCTTTATTGTGTGTATTGTACCCTGTGTTCCTGGATTGTCCATTCTTGATTACCCTTTGATGTTCTCCAACATTTATTCATGTCTCTATAGCCTGAGTTGATAGGCACTGCTTACATAAGTAAATATAAAGCAGACTACCATATATATGATCATGGCCACGACAGCCCCTGACTGTCTTTGTGGAAAAGGCTACCACGATGGGTACCATGTACAGTACTGTACATGTATTAGGGAGCAGATGGTTTCTGAAAATACCTGCATGGCAAAAAAAGTTACATGTATAAAAAGAGAATCATTTTTATTTTTTATAGGACACATATCCCGATGAGTTACATTTTTTTATATGTACAAAACACATGTCCTGATCAACTACATTTGTACATCTTTTTATTTTTTACAGGACACATATCCTGATGAATTATTAGCTGCAGCTTTGAAAGCTGTTATTAAACAGTCTGGTATATCACCAACACAGATTGGGGACATTTGCTGTGGTAAGTAAAGTATACAGTGTACATATTAATGTAATATGATAATAAGTGTTACCTAACTTGGGACGAAGTCCAATAATTATTTTTAAACAATATTAACTCAGATATATGGACCTCCCATAATTACCATATTTAATATTATTTTTTTTAGAGTTAGACGAAAATAAACTTTATTGTACTATAGTTTGCACATTTTGTTGTTCATGTGCGATGCTTTATTCACGAGAAAAGCCATCATTAGTTTTATACATCATAAAAATTTTAAACATTGTCGGCCATCGTTGTTTATGGTTGTCAAGGACTACTTCACGCTCTATCTCACGATATTTTGAACGGGTTCCACTTCTCACGAGATTTAGAGCTAATGCGTAAGCAGCTAATTTTTACTTGATTTGTTTTTCTACATCCTTGTACCCGTTCTTGATTTTATTCATACAATATGTCGTTTTTAGTACTTTGGCAAAGGGGCCATGAGTACCAGATTAAATTTACTGTGCATCCTTACGGAGTCGAATTCCACCAGTAATCCTGTATTGGTTTCTGGTGCAAGGAATTTTATCCATTAGTACTATGGATCTGGAATCAAAATATTGCTATTTCTACCATAGTTGGGACTTCGTCCCATATTATTTATTACTTTGAAAGAGAATTTGTAGAAATTAACATAAATTTAAAAAGTGGGGTCTATAGAAACTTATCAAACTTGGGGCTCGTGGAGTTAGCTTAATTGTTGTCTCCACTTTCCTCCAGAATATTATACAGCATCTGTATTGTAATGGTTAGCGTGCTCATCTGGAGTGCAGTAGTTCTTGGGTTCGAGCCCCGATAGGTTAAAACCAAAGACTATGAAATTGGTAATTGTTGCTTCTCCGCTAAGGTGAAAGAGCAAAGACTGGTTGGCTCGGAATCAGGATAATGTGTCAGAGTGGAGTGACATGTCTAACCGCAGACTGTTGTTTCAGTGAGCTAACAGCCTAACACTAAAAATCCAACTAAGTGTGTTCTCGCCAGGATATAGCTGAAAAATTGCTTAGTAGTCGTTAAGCAGCAATTACTCACTCTTCCAGAATATTGCAGTTGTATTGTGTCTGTCACTTAGTTTATTGTTTGAGGATCTGGAATACCCGGTGAAAGCTACTGACCTTGCAGGCTTACATGTCAAACTGGCTGCTTATTAGGGAACGACCATTTAACTTGAGGGGGGGTCATGGTTTTTTCCTAAAAAAATATTCTGATTCCCAATGTTGCTGAAAAAAATATTCTGATTTTGGTGGAGGAAAAAAAAAATAATCTGATTCAGAGTTTTTGTCATATAACCTACATTGTAATGTTAAAATCTGGAAAGAAAAAATTTGCGCTTCCCGCGACAAAAAAAATAAATATTCTAACTCTCATGTCCGAAAAAAAATTTTCTAAACGAGAAAAACAAACCATACCCCCCCTGCAAGTTAAATGGTCGGTCCCTTAGAGAGACTGATATTGCAAGATTACAGGATATATGATGAACTGATACACACATATTTCTAGGGGAATACGCAAGGCCTTACAATTGATCTGACTATTCTTTGATTTTATTTTTAGGGACTGTCGGAGATGGTAGAGGAGCTCTTACAGTCAGGACTGGACAATTTATGGCGTAATTATCAATCATTTATTTTCAGACATTTTTGAATGAACGTACATAGCTTCAATCTAATTACTGTTATTATTGTAATTGTTGGTCAGTTAAAAACACCACTTTTCACAATTTTCAAAAAAGTGACCAAAAATTACAATTTGAAAATTTCCAGTAAAAAACTTTCAAACAAAAAATAATATAAAGAGCATTTCAACTCTAGAGGATGATACCTGATAAGATATTTGTTGAATTTTTGAAGAAAAAAAGTTATATGCAGGGGTTTCAAAAGTAGGCAGTAGGCTGCTATATTCCACCTGCTATTAAAGGTCTTGAGCCTCCTACTTTGATCGTTTTTTACATAAGCAAAACACACAAATAGCTGCCTACTTTAAGTCAGTGTAGACACCTAATTTAAAAACTTTTGAAAGCCCTGATATGTCTGACTATCCTTTAACATCTATTCTAATATGATGTCCTTCTTTCACTTTGCAAACAAACGAACGATTTATTTAGAAGGCAAAATATCATTAGTACATGCGCTGTGTGCACATTTAAGCTAGGTGATAAAATCACAAAATTAAATTATTTACATGGTTGTTAACGTTTTAAATATTAACTGAAAATAATCAACATATCCAAAATTAATAAATATGCAATGTGCAATTAAAACGTGCAAACACAATATTATTGTTACGGATGATCCATCAATATGACTGACTTTCCCGTTGTAAAAGCACATGAGTTGTCGTCTGCTCGAATTTGGTAGCATAAATTGTGTGTGACATTGCCAGCAAATGTAAATATAAATTATCGTCTTTCCCATTAAAATATACTACCGTATTTGTACTATTATGCATATCAGAATCAAATTAATTCATGGAATCCATACTGTGTTGTGAGTTTTAACATGCAATTGGTTGGCAGGATATTTAATAGTAAATTTTATCCCTTGCTACCGCTTGGTATAAAATACTAATATTTGCCAACCCATGTTAAAACTCACAACACAGTATGGCTTCCATGAATTATTCCTTAAACAACATATGATGACTGGTCATGTTGACCTCAACCTACCAATTACTCATTAGTGATAAGTCTATGAGACTTTGAGTTATGTCGTCTTATTAAAAAGTCTAGAGAGCTTCCCCATGTGAATGAAAGGTTACCTAGGGTGATACCAGATGAAAGGTTACCTAGGGTGATACCAGATGAAAGGTTACCTAGGGTGATACCAAATGTTGTTACCTAGGGTGATACCAGATGAAAGGTTACCTAGGGTGATACCAGATGAAAGTTTACCTAGGGTGATACCAGATGAAAGGTTACCTAGGGTGATACCAGATGAAAGGTTACCTAGGGTGATACCAGATGAAAGGTTACCTAGGGTGATACCAGATGCTGTTAAGATATTAACTGTAGTTGATCTCATGACAAAAATATAAAAGATCCAACAATCATCTAATTTTAACTCTAATGCAATTCTCATATAACACGTTTGTTCATTGGCTAATGTTGACCGTCAAATCCATAATTGTCATGCCGTAACTAAAAGTCATAGTGCAAATTAGGCACCATATTGGATTCTTGAAATCCAACATGTAAATTAAATCAATATGATAGAAAATATAGACATTAACTACCTTTGAAATAATTTCTTGTTTGATTTTATCAGGAATTGAATCATACATATTGCGAAATAGCATCCACTATTAAATTTACATTCTACACTGAAAGTTTCAAATGACGCCACTAATTTTTATGACATTAATGTGCCAAAGCCATCAACAATATTTTACTGCATTTTATTTTTTGCAATTTTTGTACCATTTCTTATGCCCAAATAAATGTCTTGCATTAGAATAGAAATAACTGGATTGTATTTGAATAGTTGCCGGTGTGTTTTGGTGATTTGATGGTCTGTTTTACTGGCTTCACTATGCATCACCAAGTAAAACTACATTCTCGATTGTCAAATCACTAATTGATGCCGACAACTAATCAAATTCAAAAACTATTTACATTTATTTTATACAAGAAAAGAACATTTAAACAGTGATAGTATGAAACAATTCCACCAATGTTAACAAGCAACGACCTTTCACCTCATATCATTGAATGAAAACAAAAAAGATCAAGACAGATGCCGATGATTGTCTTTTATGCCAATGTTGAATTAGTCAAATATTTCTATGTGCTTAAATTGTATTATGAAAGTTAAGTATTAACAAGGATAATGGAATTATAAACCATCACTATTTAAACTAAAACTTTTCATAATAATAAAGATCAGATAAAAGTAACGACTTCGATGGTTTGTTAAAACCATAAAACAATAATATCAATAG
Organism: Gigantidas platifrons; assembly: GCA_002080005.1. NCBI lineage: Eukaryota > Metazoa > Mollusca > Bivalvia > Mytilida > Modiolidae > Gigantidas > Gigantidas platifrons. The sequence goes on along the minus strand of MJUT01028710.1, from coordinate 187,677 downwards.
ACAAATACCAAATATGATATAGTGCCCAGGTGGCTCAATGAGTTAGGTAGTTGTAGGGCCCAGGTGGCTCAATGAGTTAGGTAGTTGGATTACCTCACAACTCATACAAGCCTATCATCAATATGACGTGAGTTCGCAACCAGCCTTGTAAATTATAAAAAAGGGTGCACTTGACTTGCAGCTGCAAGTGATAAAGTTTACCAGTTGCTTGCCCATGGTCAGTGTTTCTCTCCAAGTACTCCGGCTTCTTCCACCACTAAAACTGGTCGCCATGATATAGCTGAAATATTACTGAAAGTGGTGTTAAACACAATAAATCAAATCAAATCAACTACGATACACCCTCGTTATACAGCCATCTTTTGGCGATAAGTGTGTGGCAATCTACCATTGAAGAAATTTAAAAATAAACTACATGTACATGATTCTTGGAAATTTGATGTTGAGTAGTAGTAGTAGTAAGGGCAGCCAATTAGAAAGGGGCAGTATAATGAGGGTACACTGTATAATATTTTGTCTATAAGATAGCATTGTTACAGCTGTCATTATATATGTAATACTTTTTATTTTTTAGAGACATCCCAGAGTCAGTTCCATCCTCTGCTGTAAACAGACAATGTTCATCAGGACTTCAAGCTGTCATGAATGTTGCAGGTATGCATGTACTTATATATAACTATTAGGTATTATGACCTTCTATTATTATGGGGGCCCGGGTGGCTCAATGAGTTAGGTCGTTGGATCTAACAGCTCATACAAGCCTATCACCAATACGGCGTGGGTTCGTGCCCAGCTTTGTAAATTACAAAAAAAAGGTGCATTCGACTTGCAGCCGCAAGTGATAAAGTTTACCAGTTGCCTGCCCAGGGTCGGTGGTTCTCTCCGGGTACTCCGGCTTCCTCCACCACTAAAACTGGTCACCATGATATAGCTGAAATATTGCTGAAAGTGGCATTAAGCACCAAAATTCAAATTCAAATTCAAATTTTATTATTATGACTTATCATTATATCAATTTGATCAAAGCATTTTTGAAGTGCTGCAGATATTGTTCTTTGTGACTGGTGGTTGGTTGGGGAGGGGGGTGGGGAGTGACTGAGACAATGTTGTTCCATCAAAAACAGTGTTTAATAGAATGAACTTTGAAGAATATATCAGAAATATCATAGTAGTCAGTTTTATTGGTGGAGAAATCCATATTACCAGTATGTGAATAAGACTACAGAATCAGTCTTCACGATGAGCACTGGTCCTCAGACCCAAGACCAGTAAAACTTTGTTCGGACCAGTAAATTTTTCAGTTTTTATTTAGAACTATACATACGTAAATAAGTTCATGACTTTGAAGTGAACCAGTAAATTGAAATTTTCTGCAGACCTGACGCTAATCTCTGACAAACTTTATCAGGTAAATGAAAAATCTTATAAGGTATATGACAAACTTTATCAGGTAAATGACCAACTTTATCAGGTAAATGACAAATTTTATCAGGTAAATCATGGCCGTCGGAACGGGGGGTGCGTTGGGTACGATCGCACTCCCCTTTCCACAAAAAAAAAAAAAATCGAAACTCAATTATCCAATAAATACAATATGCCTTATCTAATAATGATTCATTGCAAATGCGACTGTGCTTTTGACACAACAAGAATAGTACTTTCAGCCACCTGCACTGTTTCTGTATAGCTCTTTTTGGAAACCGTTTCTGGAACTACGAGTTTGATTCTAGGGCACCCCCCCTCCCCCCCTAAAATTGGAAAAAATATGATTTTTTGCATAAAATCTTGATTTTTCACACAAAATACCCCAAAACTTTTTCAATACACCCCCTGTAACTGGAAGTCCTGGTTCCGCCCCTGGAAACATTAATCCACAATCCCCTACAAGACACTCCCCCGCACCCTCCTTTCCATAAACCTGCAGACGGCCCTCTAAATGACAAACTTTATCAGGTAAATGACAAATTTTATAAGGTATATGACAAACTTTATCAGGTAAATGACAAACTTTATCAGGTAAATGACCAGCTTCATCAGGTAAATGACAAACTTTATCAGGTAAATGACAAACTTTATCAGGTAAACAACAAACTTTATCAGGTAAATGACAAATTCTATAAGGTATATGACAAACTTTATCAGGTAAATGACAAACTTTATCAGGTAAATGACAAACTTTATCAGGTAAATGACGAACTTTATTAGGTTAATGAGAATTGATTTCTATGTTCTCTTGTTTTTGTGCTAGATGTTGTGCATATGATTTTTCATATTGATTGATTGATTGATTGATTGTTTTTTGCTGAATGTCCCTCGGTATATATTTCATGGATGTTCAGGACGAGATCAAGAGTTCGACAATATAAAAAAAAGTACACAGAATGGAAGAGATATGGAACAATCGCGGTGACGACTATCGACTCACTATTCATAAAAATAAGATATAAGTTAATGATATACATATCTCTAGCTCATGTAATTTTAATTTTACACAATTACCCTTATTATTATGATTGATTGGCTATTTTTTAGCATCCAGCGAGCAGTAGTTCAGCTATATTTCAGGGCAAGAACAAGTTCAATGATATATAAAAACTATATAGAAATGAGGGAAGGGATGGGTCAACGACTTTTGACTGCCTCTGAAAAAGTATGGAGAGTTGGGTAGGGACGAAAAATTTAGTCTTAGTCGTATAACAGCTACATGTACAGTTATCTTATAGCTACATGTACAGTTATCTTATAGCTACATGTGTACTTATCTTATAGCTACATCACTGTGTAGCATCACCACCGGATATAGGTACCCTCGAAGCAGTTGGAAAAACAAACGTGAAGTCAGGCAAGGTCAAATTCTTCTTATTTTCATTATATTCTACGTTTTGCTGACAAGTAAAGTTTTGTGATCTTGATTCCTAATAATGTAGCTACTATTTAAGGATGATTATGATCCATAATTGGCTTTCTCTCTCTTCAAATCGTCAGAATCGGACCGGGTGGTACCTGTTCAAAGAAGCATGTAACGAGTTCAAAGTTGTAAAAAACACGTTTATCCTTGAACTATTCATTTGACGTTTTTGTAGAACAAAGTTTTATCATACTTAAGCTTGAACAACACTGTATTTCGAAATAAACTATTGTTTTCACAGAGAAATTCATGTAAATCAAGCGGATAAATTGTACGGCAAATAGTTGTTTACTGTACGGGGAATAGATACCTTTCTATTTGCCGTACATCAATGTCGCTTTATTTACATGAATTTCTCTGTGAAAACAATAGTTTATTTCGAAATACAGTGTTGGTCAAGCTTAAATATGATAAAACTTTGTTCTACAAAAACGTCAAATGAATAGTTGAAGGATAAACATGTTTTTTACAATTTTGAACTCGTCACAAGTTTCTTTGAACAGGTACCACCCGGTCCGATTCTGACGATTTGAAGAGAGAGAAAGCCAATTATGGATCATAATCAGCCTTAAATAGTAGCTACATTATTAGGAATCAATATCACAAAACTTTACTTGTCATAAAAACGTAGAATAAAACGAAAGTAAGAAAAAAATTGACCTTACCTGACTTCACGAGGTACCAATATCCGGTGGTGATGCTACACAGTGTACATGTATAGTTATCTTATAGCTACATGTACAGTTATCTTATAGAAGTTCTAATATTTTTTAAGGAAGTATAAAGATGGGACAATGTAACATGGGTATTGGGGCTGGGTAAGTACTAATATGTAGTTAAAATTTGTAAAAAAGTCAAACTTTCAAAACAATGTCAGATATTTTATTTTAAGTATTATATATACATGTAGTCAGATCCTGTGGTACAGCAGGTTCTATGGTATTGTGTTTTCACATGCATTTTTTACCAATTTTCGCCACCATCTTTTAATTTAACGACCACAGTACCATATAGGACCCCGATAATACATGTACATTTGAAGGTAGAAAATACAGTGTCAAGTTGTGATGAGATAGAATATCGTGCCATAGCAGTCCTTTTGATTGGAGCAAATGTTGCATAATATATTTTCTGATGAAAAAGTATCAAGCATCCTTCAATCTGTCCGTCCGTCTGTCTATTCGTGTCATAAACTTTTCTTATTTTCAACTTCTTCAGAACCACTGCATGCCCATCTCCCAAACTTGTGACAATTGTTCCATTAGGGTCCTGAAAAAGCATGTTATCTTTCTGAAGTGATTAGAATTCCCAGATGGCAGTCCTGGCCTTTGATTGGCAAAAACATTTCCAACTCCAGAACTACTTCATGTGTAGTCAGGCAGACTTGACAGAAATATTCCCCTAGAGACCCTCAAGAAGGGTTGTTATTTAGAGAGATTTTAAATTCCAACATGAGTGTCCCTATCCTCTGATTGGCTGAGACGTTTTTTTTTTGCTTTTTATCCAAAACTGCTTCATTTGAAGTGACCAGAGTTGCATAGATAATCCTGTAGTGAGTTTTGAAAAAGTGTTATTCCTTTTTGGAGTGATTTGAAATCCAAGATGGTCACACTGGTCTCTGAATGGCAGTTACATTTTTTGTTTCTTTTCCTGAAAAACTACATACTAAATCACCAGACATTCCATAGATGTTTCATTAGAGGATCCAATGTCTTTTTCCTATAAAGAAAACCTTGTTTTAACTGTATCTTCTCATAGGATAAGCTATAAATTCATTTACATTGATATCATTATCAATATCTGACAGGGTTTTTACTTCTATACATTATGTATATGAACAAAGAAATATAACTCTAATTTTCTTAAGACTTAAACTTGAACATAAGAAATAATTCTAGTAAGAAAGGTTATGGATGTTAATGAACATGAAAGACTATATATCTAACTCTACACTTAGAAACAAGCTTAAAGTCAAGGAACAACTTTTGTATGGATGTTTTACATTTTACAGTCACAGTAGGGTCTTCATACATAATGTATCAAATGTTATGTAAATTATTTGTATATGCCATCAATACAGAATGATTTCATTCTGTAATCTTTTAACCTTTTCCAGATTCCAAACGTAATCTGTCTTTTCTCTTACTCTTTTTTGCTTGCTTGGCTGAGAAGCAGCCATGAACAATTTTGTAGTCTATGGTTTGACCCGACCAGGTCTCCAACCCACAATCTTGCCAAGAATGATGTGCTGTGTATTTATCTATATAAATATCTGACTGTTTGACATCATAAACCTGAAACATGGTAAGATATGTACATGACAATTTAAATTATTTTTTCAGTGTTGAGTCAATGAGTTTTCATAGGGGAGAGAACTCTAATGCTCCATTAAATCCTAAAATTTTTGAACATGAAATGGCAAGGAAATGTTTGATTCCTATGGGGTAAGTGAGTAAATACTAGGACAATGAGCCATTCTGGTATTAAAGGGTCGTTAGAACACTGTACTGATTGATTGATTGATTGGTGTTTAATGCCAACTTTAGCAGTATTTCAGCTATATCATGGTGCGAGAACACTGTATTGATTGATTGATTGATTGTTTGGTGTTTATTGCCAACTTTAGCAGTATTTCAGCTATATCATGGTGCTAGAATACTGTATTGATTGATTGATTGATTGATTGATTGGTGTGTATTGCCAACTTGAGCAGTATTTTAGCTATATCATGGTGCTAGAATATTGTATTGATTGATTGATTGATTGATTGGTGTTTAATGCCAACTTTAGCAGTATTTCAGCTATATCATGGTGCTAGAATATTGTATTGATTGATTGATTGATTGGTGTTTAATGCCAACTTGAGCAGTATTTTAGCTATATCATGGTGCTAGAATATTGTATTGATTGATTGATTGATTGATTGGTGTTTAATGCCAACTTTAGCAGTATTTCAGCTATATCATGGTGCTAGAATACTGTATTGATTGATTGATTGCTGTTTGATACCAAATTTAGCAGTATTTCAGCTATATCGTAGCATTACAACACTGTATGAAATATACAAAGTACTAAATTTATTTAAATTGATATTGAATAGCAATGGTAACTGGTTTTCTGTTGTCAGGCTTTCTCCATCAAT
>MJUT01028710.1:168188-179931 GCA_002080005.1 Gigantidas platifrons | reverse complement strand
TTTGATCCAGGTGAGCGATTACAGGCTTCTGGGAGCCTCTGGTTTTATCATACCTCATTAACATATAACTCCAAGAGTTTAAAATTCTTAAATTGCGAACATTTTTTATTTGATATGATAGATTGCAACCATGTGGAAATAAAACCATGAATATATAATTTAGTATGCACGACACTGGAATAACCTTCATCAAGTACGGTCAAAGTCATAAGATTGAAAAGACAAATAATTTTGAAATCTTTGGGAGCAAGAAAACCAGACGGCATAAACAGGATAGTCAAAATCGGCTAAGGTCACCTATGGCTGAGGGAGGAGAACCTTAGTTTAAATGATAATCCACATTCGCACTGTTTTAAATTCGCAGTTCACAGACATCCTAAAGTGATAAAATGTATGCGGTATTACATTTTTTTTGTATTTAGACAAAAATATGCTGTGACATATTTTCCTGACGGTAAAGATCTGCCTTGATCTTTCTTAGGTAGTTTGACCACATCATCGAATTGTTTGTACAATTAATTAAAACTATTTGATACTGATTTAATTAATCCTATGTGAGATCGATAAATGACGATTCCCCCTACCACTTAAATCATACTTTCGTATTCTGTGAGTAGTTTTCTTATATATTCACCTCACTTGAGTTATGAATGTTAAAGAGAAACAATGTATAAATTACACTCACACAATTATTAGACAGAACTGACTTGTTCAAAAGTGCATTTGAGGCCGCCGGCATTGTTGTTTAAATCAGTAAACTCTTTGATCCATGACAAGTAACAGGTGTGGATTAACGGTTGAAGTGTGACATGTTTACACAACACTTCCTATTTATTGTGCTAATCAAATGTCAATTGAAGTTTTAATATTTTAACAAGCTAATAAATAATAAATATTCTATCATTTTATTTTGTATCTAATAATTTATTTTATGTAAAACAAATATCCTACGTAGAACATCGCTTTGCATCCGACGTCTGCTTATAAATGGTCATGCTTTTTACTCCTGATTTATGTATGAAAAATTGTCGGATTTGACATTTCCTTGAAATATTCTATTCTATTTACTAGTATTGTTCCTTTCTTGAAATATTCGCGACAGTTTTATTTTCGCGCTTCCAATGTTACCGCGAAAAGAGCGAAAATAAAACTGCCGCAAAAATTACCCGGTTTACAGTATCTAATTTAAATAAATCATGTCAGTACAGAAACACTGACTACCGGGTGGACATACCATTGGGTACTAATAGTCCACCAGCAGTGGGATCAACACAATAGAAATTTGCATATAGAAAAAAAGCATCTCAGAATATCAGTAGATTTTCAACTTTGTTACCGTTATACTAAGACTCAGTTTGAACTTTGAGATTGCATCGAGTTATAATATGGTACTCTTGACTTGTATTTTTTTGTAGAATAACATCAGAAAATGTTGCAGAAAAATATGGCATCACCAGAGAAGAGCAAGATAAATTTTCACTAGCATCACAGCAGAAGTAAGTAAATTGACATTAGACAGAATACCAGTCAGGATTACAAGGGAACCATGCAGATTGGACCTTAAATACATTTTTAAAATATTTATTTAATTTTAAATAAAACTTTGTTTTCTACTTATTTCCCACAAATTAAGTAAAATATTTAAGAAACAATAGCATCCCATGGTTTATTTGAGTATTTACTATTTGTATGTTATTTTTTTCGTGAAAATTTTACCGTGAGTGTGGGGGAGGCAACAAGGGGTAGACATTTTCGAAATATTAGACTTACACATCATGACATGATAAAATAATAAATAAACTGCAGGAGCACATAAATCATTTCTATTGTCAGAGACAAGTGTGAAAAAGATCACTTCATATTGCAAAGGTGCAACACTATTTACAAATTTATGACATTTTTGTAGACAAAAACTTTTTGTGATATCATCAGTTTGTGCTAGTCATGGTTTTTTGGGGGTATTTCAACATGGAGAACAAGTAACATTTTGATGAGATGATGATGATTTCCATTTTGAAACTAACGGACACGCTTAGTTCAACTTTTATAGTGCTAGCTCACTGAAACAACATTCCGCGGGTAGACATGTTGCTACATTACGACAAATTATCCTGATTCTGAGCCAACGCTCATCGTGGAATGATTTCCACACTATATCGTGTTCACCACACATATATTAATCTTTTCCACGATGATTCCCACGCTCATTGTGTTCAGCACACATAGTTTAATCTTTTCCACGATGATTTCCACGCTATCTCGTGGAAAAAGAACACGTATGAAAAAAGTTAATCCTTTCCACGATGATACCACCGCGGATTAAAAATATCAGTTTACCTGTTCCGTCGTGTTTTCCGCGACGGACTCATCGTCGAAAGGATTAATTTCCGTGGCGGAATAGTGGGAAATGTAAAAAACACGCTGTGCCCTCTGTATTTTGATATTCAAAATGTATGATTTTAGTTATACTGTTTATTATATAGACCTCCAAAATTTTTCATACATTATTTTTATTATTTTTATATTTCATTCCACACGTATTAATCTATGAGCAATAATAGTGTGTAATCAGTATGACCGCACATGCCAACAAGTGTTACCGCTTCGATGAAAATAGTTTGAAATTTAAATGTAGGACAAGTTTCTGAGTTTTGAAAACGTGAAATCCTACATGTCACATTTACAACAATACACAAAAATAATTAAAATGCGTACCTTGCAAACTTATTTTAGTTAAGTTTTATCAAAATTGAAGCGTACACTACGCCAAGGAACGCCTGATTTTTACGTTTTACGTCATATGATGTTATGTTGTTTATGTGCCAAAGTCATCAACAACATTTCGCGGAATTTTAATTTGTGTGATTTGTGTTATGCTAGTGAAATTATTAGATTTAGAATAAACAAGTGTTTGATTTTAATGTATAAATAAAATGAAACAATTCAAATAATTTATTATTAAAGTGCTACAACTTTATGTTCATCATTATAATTGTTTCAGTTTACAATTGTGTGTGTATTCACTGTAACACAAAAAGGGACGTAACCAATAACATTCTTATCGTTGTGTAAAAATAGTTCTGGCAGAAAAAAAACTGATATCTCACATGTGAGATACCGAAATTTATTTCACGGATCAATCCCCATAAATCAAGCCTATATTTATAATATTATATTCACCATTAAAATTGACTGACTTGGAGACTGTGTACGTATTTTTTATCGCAGGAGCCAAATTTCACGATTATCTTCCAAATTGGTGGAATTTATTTAAGAGGTATTTAATTTTCACGATCCTGCATTTTAACCAAAATCAAATTTTAGCGGATTGAACATTATATTAAATTGTTTGACCAACTATTCAAAATAGGAAATGTTTTTAAATAAATTGAGTAAGAGCTTATGTAGGCGATTGGCGGTATTTTAAAATTGTTAACATGTTCATTGAAAATTGTGTAAGGGTCTTTGATATAATTTTAATTTATTATTACAAACATTTACAAAAATTAAACACAGACAAGTTAACAGACTCCTCAAAATTGTGATTGATTAATAAACACCAAAAATTGCCAACTTACAGGTAATTAAAAATCGTTGAATGGCAATGCTAATATTAAATAGAGATGGTGTGTTTATGCGGCAATAACTATTCAGGGTAATTAGTGTTTTACACATAAAAGGTTAATTACATGTAAAATAATTTACCTGTTATTTGTCACCATATGCATTGTTTTCGGGGTGAATTTTTACCCCCTTTGTTAGATATTTTAAGAGCGTCATTTCAAAAACAACTTTAAGAATGACACATAGAATTGTTAAATATTCGCTACAGTCATACTAGGGGAGGTAGATCTGGTATAATTATTTAGGAAAATAAAGATTTTTATGCTGTGAAGGGTGGAAATGATGGCCAACACAAATAAAGCAAAAATTATTTATCCACGAAAATAACCATTTCTACAGTATAAGGGACTGACCAATTAACTTGCAGGGGGGGTTATGGTTTTTTTTTCGTTCAGAATTTTTTTTTCGGACAACACGAGAGTTAGAATATTTATTTGTTTTTTTCCAGAATTTAACATTAGACAAAAACTCTGAATCAGATTATTTTTTAAAACCATACTCCCCCCTCCCCTTCAAGTTAAATGGTCGTTCCCTAACTAAAACAAATTCTGGAATGTGATGTTATTCCTATAAACACAATCTGACAATCTGACAAATTAAAATGTTGTCGTTTTAGAGCTCTGAAGGCTACAAAGGAAGGATTATTTAGAGATGAAATTATACCAATGACAGTCACAATCAAAGATAAAGATGAAAATGAACAACAAATCACAGTATGTACAAACAACAGAATACATCTTAATTATGAAAAGAAAGTTTAAACAGGGATGGTCAACAATTCCATCAATATCAACAAAAAGGAACAATCAACTCTCATTGTAACTCATTTAACATACTGAAAAAAGTGATTTCAAGGACATATGTCGTGGACTTTGTTCAGTATGTTAAATTCCGAATCATTCTGGAATGACAAACAGAGATTAAGAGAAAATAAATATAGAACTTAAAGGAAAATACCAATAAATTTGAGTAGGCAGGTCTTTCAGCGACTCAGTTGAGCAAGGATAGACAAACAATATTTGGTTTATGGCCTTAAGGCAAAAATTCTCAAACAGACTATTTATTTAATGAGAATAAGTAATTTCACAAAATTATGACCATCTATAACATATTGTACACTGGAACTTTGAATGCTCTAAGGTTATTAAAATTTGTAAAAACGTTTGATATTTCTATAAGAATGTACAAAATGCATTACAAAATATGCTTCTTTAATTAGATGTTGGGCAGTTATGAAAAAGGTTTGATTGATTGTTTGGTGTTTAATGCCAACTTTAGCAGTTTTTCAGCTATATCGTGGCGGAAACGAAAACAGAATTATGATATTAAACAGTAATAGTTAAATAATAATGTTGTCTGTAATATGTGAAAATATTTTCATAGTCTGATCATATACCGACACAATGTCGGTTGAGGGAGGGGAATATTTAATCAGACAAGGAAAATATTGTAGCATATTACCTGATGAGGGCAACATTGTTATTATCCTTATCCTGCATGTCATTGGTTCTTTACAATAATGTGACAGTCAAAGGTCAAAGCTACCCAGGTAATCTGCCATTTTGATTTCTTATGCAATGAAATTTTTAAAATATATGCCAATTATCATCCGTACAGAAACATAAAATAAAATTATCACCAATATATCAAACCACAATTATATGAACCAATCTTTGTTTAACCTTAGACTCTTAAAACACAGGAAAGTGGTGCTAAAACACCAGAAATCAAATCAAATCTTAAAACACAGAAATAATGACAGTCTTACAAATCACATGACTTATGTACATTTTTTATTAAGGGGAGATAACTCATTATTTTAAAGACATTTACAGGATACTATAAAAACAAAAAAAACAAAAACAAACTTATATCTTATTTACAATATTGATATAGACTTTAAAAAATTGAAATGAAATAAAGAAAGATTTAAGAAATGAGTCTTGCTACTTTTGTGACAATAAAATGGAAAACAAAATATACCACACTGTCTGAACAGTTCTAAAATATACCACACTGTCTGAACAGTTCTAAAATATACCACACTGTCTGAACAGTTCCAACATCTAAAATGGTAGTAATATAGCCAATATTGACACCCCAACACACATATGCATTATTGCTCACTTCCAATGCTTGGTACAGGCACTTCAATAAAAAGTGTCAGGTTTAAGCTAATTTTGTGAGCCCAAAACTCCCCAGAAATCTGTATTTTTGTTGATTACAGGTAACAAAAGATGAAGGAATCAGACCCTCAACATTAGAAAATTTAATGAAACTTAAACCAGCATTTAAAGAGGGAGGTACAACAACAGCAGGTGAGTACTTTATCACGTAACACTTTGATGTTTGTTTGTTTGATGGTGTTTAACGCCACTTTCAACAATATTTCAGTTATATAGTGGCGGTCAGTTTTACAGGTGGAGGAAACCGGAAGACCCGGAGAAAACCACCGACCTGTTGCAAGTCACTGATAAACTTTATCACATAATATTATATACCTCGACTTGATCGAGATTCAAACTCACAACATCAGTGGTGATAGGCACTGATTGCATAGGTAGTTGTAAATCCAACTACTATACGATCACAGTCACGAGGCCCCTCCCATGTCTTTGATAATTTATTTAAAGTGTGATCAGATTAACAACAAAATATACCACAATGTCAGAACAGTTCAAAGATCTAATGAAAGAAATAGACGAAACAGAGGCAAAATACATAGAATTCTAAATGGAATTGAAATTCCTACCAAAAACAATTGATCAAGATAGTTGAAAATGGTTTGAATCCAAGTGGAGTCTTGGACTGCATTAAACTGCATATTGTGGGTGTGGATGTGTGTGTGTGTACATGTGTGTGTGTGTACATGCATGCTATAAAAGTACGATATTACAAATAATAAAAACATCATTTTAGCTGAAAATTGACAAAATGTCAGAGGGATTGTTTTTATCAGAAACATTTGGTACAAATGAGCACCATTTAAATAACTCCATGATTTAGAGTACTTTTAAGAAAAGTTCCAAGATACCAAAGGGGTAATCAGAAGTCATAATTCAAAGAAGAACAGACAATACAATGGCCAACAGAAAAAAAGGACAATAATGGTCTACATAATATAACACAGAAAACTAAAGATTGAGCAACACAAACCCCACTAAAAATACTGGTGAACTCATTGCTCTGGAAGGGGATGTAGTTCACATCTTACATCAATATTTATTTAGTTCTCCTTTACAGTCACTATAGGATCCTATGGAAGGGTAAGCAGTTCACATCTCATATCAATATGTATTTAGTTCTCCTATGCATTCACTATAGGATCCTGGATGTCAATTTTTGCTCAAATTGAGATATTCTTATATTTTTCTGAAATTTTTAATTATGCCCTTTTTATACGACAGAAAACATATTAGTAAAAATCTTCCATTCATTAACCTGTACATTAGTCAAGCCTGTCTTATGGAAAATTGAGTCACATAGGACAGGTGGTCACTTAATACAGATTTAATTAATATGAAATGCACTGTGACAGGAAATCCAAATGAAGTTCAAATAATACAAGTTATTGCTTAATAGAGGTGACCCCTAATGCAAGCTTACCTGCATTTGACATACAGGTGATCCCTAATTCAAGCTTACCTGTATTTGACTTTCATGTGATCCCTAATTCAAACTTACCTGTATTTGACTTTCATGTGATCCCTAATTCAAACTTACCTGTATTTGACTTTCATGTGATCCCTAATTCAAACTTACCTGTATTTGACTTTCAGGTGATCCCTAATTCAAGCTTGCCTGTATTTGACTTTCAGGTGATCCCTAATTCAAGCTTACCTGTATTTGACTTTCAGGTAACTCGAGTCAGGTGAGTGATGGTGCTGCAGCAGTATTGGTAGCTAAGAGGTCAGAGGCACAGAGGTTAGGTCTGCCTATACTAGGTATAATTAGAGGGTATGCAGTTGCTGGATGTCCACCAGAAATTATGGGTATTGGACCAGCAGTAGCCATTCCAGAAGTTTTGAAAAAAACAGGTTATTTGAATTTTTTATTTTTTTATTATTGATTTTTAGCTCACCTTGCCAAAGGCAATGTGAGCTTTTGTCATCACTTGGCGTCTGTCTTCCGTCGTCCGTTAACTTTTCACATTTTAATCTTCTCATCTGAAACCCCTCATCAAAATGAACTGAAACTTGGTAGAATGCATCTATGGAAGGTCCTCTATAATGATGGCTCTTTTCGTCTCGATCCATTAACAAACATGGCCGCCACAGGCAATTCATGTTTATGATTGTATGCTTTCTAATTTTCTGTGGAAAGGGAGATAACTCTAATTTAAATAGAGATATTAGTAAAATACAGTTATCTCTATGAATTGAATTACAGATAAATATGCCTCTAAAACACCTCAGCCAAATGAACTGAAACTTGGTAGGAAGCATCTATGGAAGGCCCTCTATAAAGATTGCTCATTTTGTCCCGATCCGTTAACACATGGCCGCCACAGGCGACTCTTGTTTCTGATTGGCTGATTTAAAAAATCCTTCTCTTCTTTAACTGCTTGGCCAAGTGAACTGAAACTTGGTAGGAAGCATCTATGGGCGGTCCTCTATAAAGAGTGCTCATTTCGTTCCGATCCATTGACAAACATGCCTGCCACAGGCAATTCTTATTTCTGATTGGTCGATTTCTAAAAATCTTCTCCTCTGAAACCGCCTGGCCAAATGATATGAAACTTGGTAAGAAGCATCTATGGAAGATCGTCTATAGAGATTACTCATTTGGTTTTGATCCATTTACAAACATGGCTGCCACAGGCTATTCCTGTTTTAGATTGATTAATTTCTAAAAATCTTCTCATCTGAAACTGCTTTGCCAAAATGAACCGATATTTGGTGGGAAGCACCTATGGAATGTTCTGTATTAAGTTTTCTCAAAGCAGAATGAAAGGTGAGCGACACAGGCTCAGTGGGCTGAGCCTCTAGTTTTTTGGCTCATTATCCCCTTTTGTCCATTTTGGTGACATTTTTGCCGATAAACCATCATCAATTTTTATTTCTACTAAGGGAACGACCATTTAACTTGCAGGGGGGGAGAGGGGGTTATGTGGTTTTTTTTTCGTTCAGAAATTTTTTAGGACAACACGAGAGTTAGAATATTTATTTTTTTCTCGCGCAAATTTTTTTTCCAGAATTTAACATTAGGTTATATGACAAAAACTCGGAATCAGATTATTTTTTTTTCCTCCACCAAAATCAGAATATTTTTTTTTAGAAAAAAACCTTAACCCCCCACCGCTTTCAAGTTAAATGGTCGTTCCCTAAAACTGCCTCAGTGGTATTATGATTAGCATGCTTGCCTGAAGTTTGGTAAACCATGGGCTTGGTTAGCTGTCAGATAAAACCAAAGATTATGAATTTGGCATTTGCTGTTTCTCGATGATATGCATGCAGCTTTAAGAGTAGAGAGTAAAGGAAGGTTGTCTTCAAATCAAGATAATGTCTTATAGTGGTGGGACTTGTCTATATGTGGACTGTTGCTATCAGTATAAACATCCAACTAAGTGTGTTAATCTATTATAAAAACTGGTATTTCCATCATTTCCTTTATAAAATACTTGTTCTCTCTATGATATAGCTTAAAGATCACTCAGTTGACATTAAACAATGATCTCTCCATTTTTTGTCACTTTTTATATGTACATTTTTATAAACTTATACCCCAGAAAAGAATAAAACATGTACCTCATGTACCTAACAATTTCCAAAATTAAGCACCAGTTTAATTAAGAAATAATTTTTTTTTTTGCTCATAGAGACAAAAAGGATAAGACACAAGTTTTACCAACTTAAGAAATAATTCATGGAAGCTATATATACTGTGTTGTGAGTTTTAACATGAGTTGGTGGATATACATTTTGTAAGTATTTTATCTCGAGTGGCAGCAAGGTATAATATTTACTAATATCTTACCAACTGATGTTAAAGCTCACAACTTAGTATGACTTCCATGAATTATTTTGATTCTAATATATTATATATAACAGTACAAGTACAGTAGTACACTTTGATGAGAAAGGCGGTAATTTAAATTGACTTTTGTGGGCAAGGTCACACACAATTTTTGCAGTGCAGGTTGGTTGTTCTATCTTTGAACCTACAAACTGGAGCAGACGATAACTCACCAATAAGTGCTTTTATGCCATCTTACTGATGGAACAGTCGTAATAATAATACTGTGTTTGCACTTTTAATCGCACATCACATATTTATTAATTTTTGGATATGTTGATTATTTTTAGTGAATATATATGTTTAAAATATTGACAGCAGTGACAATAATTTTATTTTGTGATTTTATCACCCGACATAAATGTGTGCACCGTGCATGTGCCAATGATATTTTGCCATCTAAATAAATTGCTCGTTTGTTTAAAAAGCAAAAGAATGACGTCATATTAGAATTACCTATGCAGTTTATATATGTTTTATAATTAAATCATGTTGTAATGAGACTGACAAATCACAGCTTTTAGATAATACAAATAAAGTAGATACTATAATGTGTAAAGATCAAATGGAAAATTTATAAATTAGATAAATTTTTAGCAATATTATTTGATTATTTTTATTTCTTTATCATGTTCATACATCCTTTTGAGATAAATTTACATATACATATTTTGTACATATATGTAGATATATTCATCATTATCACACAATATTAATTCGCCAAGGGCGCGGTTGGCTCAGTGAGTTAGGTAGTTGGATTACCTAACAACTCATACAAGCCTATCACCAAATTACAAAAAAGGGTGCACTCGACTCACAGCCACAAGTGATATAGTTTACCAGTTGCTTGCCCATGGTCAGTGGCTCTCTCTGGTTTCTTCCACCACTAAAACTGGATGCCATGATATAGCTGAAATATTGCTGAAAGTGGCATTAAACACCAAAAATCAAAATCAAATAAAAAAAATCAACCATTAATTCGCCAAAAACCACATCAGTGGTGTAATAGTTAGCGTGTTCACCTCGAATGTGGTAAATTGTGGATTCAAGCACAGATCAAATGAAATTGGTATTTGTTACTTCTCCGCTAAGCATGCACAAAAAGGAGAAAGAGCAAAGATTTGTTGGTTTGGAATCAGGATAATGTGTCAGAGTGGGACGACATGTCAACCCACGGACTGTTGTTTCAGTGAGCTATCACTAAAAAAATCAAACTCAGCCTGTTGGTCTAGTACAAAGCAGACCTCATCATCATCTCATTGCAAATTAACATGTTCTCACCATAATATAGCTGAAATATTGCTGGGTTAAACAACAATCATTCATTCACTTACTTAATTCATCATTTTTTAACAGGATTATCAGTCAACGACATAGAGATTTTTGAAATAAATGAAGCTTTCGCCAGCCAAGCAAGCTATTGTGTCAAAAAATTAGGTATCCCTGTGGAAAAAGTCAACCCAAAAGGTGGAGCTATTGCCTTAGGCCATCCGCTTGGCTGTACAGGAGCACGACAGATAGGCACGTTATTACATGAATTAAAACGACGAGGAAATAGGTAATAGTTTTTTTCTAATTTATTTGTAAGATCCAATATTTCTTCAGGATTCTATAATGAGATAATGTCTGATTACCAACACTTGTAATTATGTACTGAAAACTAAACCTTAGAGAAAACCGAAGGGCCAATCAAGAACAATATGGATATCAGACATAGAATGGACAATCCAGAAACACAAGGAACAATATGGATATAAGACATAGAATGGACAATCCAGAAACACAAGGAACAATATGGATATCAGACATAGAATGGACAATCCAGAAACACAAGGAACAATATGGATATCAGACATAGAATGAACAATCCAGAAACACAAGGAACAATATGGATATCAGACATAGAATGGACAATCCAGAAACACAATGAACAATATGGATATCAGACATAGAATGGACAATCCAGAAACACAAGGAACAATATGGATATCAGACATAGAATGGACAATCCAGAAACACAAGGAACAATATGGATATCAGACATAGAATGGACAATCCAGAAACACAAGGAACAATATGGATATCAGACATAGAATGGACAATC
>MJUT01028710.1:106709-119783 GCA_002080005.1 Gigantidas platifrons | reverse complement strand
ACAGCTGAAATCAGCTAAGATTACTTACATTGTACATGTATACCTGATAGAGATTGACCTAAACAGAACAGCTGAAATCAGCTAAGGTTACTTACATTGTACATGTATACCTGATAGAGATTGACCTAAACAGGATAGCTGAAATCAGCTAAGATTACTTACATTGTACATGTATACCTGATAGAGATTGACCTAAACAGGACAGCTGAAATCAGCTAAGGTCACTTACATTGTACATGTATACCTGATAGAGATTGACCTAAACAGAACAGCTGAAATCAGCTAAGGTTACTTACATTGTACATGTATACATGATAGAGATTGACCTAAACAGGACAGCTGAAATCAGCTAAGGTCAATTACATTGTGTATGTATACCTGATAGAGATTTACCTTAGCACACAAACTTTTAATAGAAATAGGCAGATATCTCAAAATTCCAAGGGACCAAAGACTATGTCCGATTTGCAATGCCTTGGAAGATGAATTTCATTTTTTCCTTGAATGCAACAGAAATACCAATAATTGAAACATTTTATACTAATACTTTCAAAATATATATTAAAATTTTCTTGAATTAAACCATGAAGAGAAATTAACAAAAATACTTAATCCTCAACACCCGAACAAATTAGGACTGTTACGTCTTTCATAAGACAGTCATTAGAACTCATCACAGTCATAATTGCAGTTCATGTTATTGTATTTTTTTATGTAGTCATGTATGCTTTATTTGTCTTGTCTGTACATGTATATTATGTAAATTGTAATGCTAAAACCCAAATGGGTTACTTGTGTGCATTAATAAAATAAAAATTATCTAAGAACTTTAAACAATAATAGATATTTGTAATCAACCATGTCAGTGCAGAAACACTGACTACAGGACAGATGATACCATAGGGACTAATAGTCCACCAGCAGAGGTAGGGAGGGATCCGGTGGTAATAATAACAATGTAGTTATTTAATTCAGTGCACATAATGCCTTTCTGGAAAAACCTTCATCAAGCATACTCAAACTTAAAAGATTGGAAAACCAAATAATTGTAAAAATCTTTGGGAGCAAGGTAACCAAAGGTCCTTAATGCAGGGGCGGATCCAGGGGAGGGGGCACACCCGGTGTGCGCCCCCCCCTAAAATTGGAAAAAATATGATCTTTTTTTGCGTAAAATCGTGATTTTTGACACGAAATACCCCAAAAATTTTCGCGTCTCCCTCCGCTCGGCACGATTTTTTTAACTGCGCCCCTCCCCCCCTAACTTGAATTCCTGGATCCGCCTCTGCTTAATGTAACAGGATAGCCAAAGTCAGTCAAGATTACCTATGACAGTGAAGATTACCTATGACAGTGGGAGATTACCTATGACGGTGAAGATTACCTATGACAGTGGGAGATTACCTATGACAGTGGGAGATTACCTATGACAGTGGGAGATTGACCTATGACAGTGAAGATTACCTATGACAGTGGGAGATTGACCTATGACAGTGGGAGATTGACCTATGACAGTGGGAGATTGACCTTTGACAGTGGGAGATTGACCTTTGACAGTGGGAGATTACCTATGACAGATATTTTCTTGAAAGTTAACAACCTAAAGATGATTCATGTTAACTTTAGTTGAAATAGGTCTAGTGGTTTGATAGAAGAATTTTTACCACAAAAGTGATGGCAAAAGCTAATATATATCCCTTCATGTCAGGTTTGCTGAAAAAGTGCCATAACTCTAGAAATAAATCTTGGTCCATACATAAATATAGCAGGAATTAAGATCATAGAGTAAGTGCATTGTGACACGAATGACCATAGTCACTATGCAAGACATTGAACCCAAGTACAGTCAAACCTGCCCATGCAGTCACCTCTACTAAGCAGTCACCTCTATTAAGCAGCCACCTGTATTAAAATGTCACCTTTTCTTGTCCTGTCATAGAAAATTGCATATGAATTGAACCTCTATTAAGAGGTCACCTGTCTTCTAAGGCCACTTTTTCTTTATCTCAAAGGTGTCCTCTTAATACAGGTTTGGCTTTATACGTAATCTCTACAGGTGAGCCATGCTATACAGGTGATATAAATACATATGGATACAGCTACTTAACCGAAAATATTTATACTGCCACAAAAGAAACAAGGTCATCTTAATATAGAATTTATTAACAAAATATACATTTTTATATTCAACACTTAATTAAAACAATAATAGAAATTAAAACAACATTAATTTATGATTTTCGTTTTGCTTCCATAATGGACAGCGTTTTAGTCCATCTACAGAAACGTTAAGTTGTAGAAATTTAAATTTATTTTTACTCTTGATTATACAATAAAACAGGCATACAAAACATTATTTGGAATAAATCAAGCGCAACACTAAAAGGACCAAATTTTTATTTTAAATCATCTAAGGAGATGATGACCTATCTGATTTTGATATAATGAGTTTGAACATATTTTTCAAAAATAATTACGGTAATTTTGATATATGGTCTACTATTGGATGTTTCTTGATTCTTTCAACACCTAATAACAAAAATAAAGGCTAATGAGGTTGAACATATATTACAAAAATAATTAATTAAACATATTTTAATTAATTAACCTTCTGTGTTTAGGAGTATGAGTTTAGCCATAGGAATGATTCATTTTGTGGGTAGTCAGCATTCTTCTGCTAACAGTGTATTAAAATATTTCTCTACTCACGATGGTAGTTTTCAAATTTTAAAGCTTAAGCTATAAACATTTTAAATTTAATTATCGAAAGTGGAGAAATATCATAATCCATTGGCAGCAGCTGATGATACATCAGAGTGGTCTTCTGATGATAGCAGATGGGAGATTAACTTGCAACAGTTAGAGGAAAAAGACTGTTGTCGTCGTATAGGTGATATTTTAAATTCATCTGAATGGAGTAACACTGAAGAAATGGAAATTCAAAATATTATAAAAATAGCCAAAGAACCAATATTTCCACTTCCAAGTTCGTCAGAAGAGGACAATGTACCGTTGTGCTCATACAACAAAATTAATGAAATTGACGATAACAATGATACACTTGGTATGGTTGATCCAAAAATGGAATACATTTCTGAAGAAATTGTATCAACCTCTGATGAGTAATATGTTCCAACTAAGAGTGACATTAACAGTTCTGATTCCAATTGCTGCATCAATTTGTCAGAGGATACATCATATGGTTTTAAAGAAGTTGTGTCCAAAAAACGCAGAAAACATAAGAAGAAACCAAAAAGTCTGTTTGCCAGTAAATGTGGTGAACAAGTAAAGCAAGTGGTTAATCTTAACTCGTCTGCATCACAAACAGAGGTTTTGAAGACTGTAAAACAGGAAAGTCTTTCTGAATATAGTCAGAGATGTGAAGTAAATAGAAATCACTCAAAGAGATTGGATGTATTATTGAAAAGCAACGGGCTACGTCGTCAGCATGTGCCAGCTGTGGGTAATTGCTTCTTTGAAGCATTGTCAAGGCAGACAACTGAAAAAACAAATGCTACAACACTTAGACAACAACTCTGTCAACACATAGAAGACAATGCAAAGTACTATGGTGAATTTTTAAATTCTGCAGAGGATAACCTGTTTCATGAGATAGAACTTTTGCGCCAAGAAGATAACTGGCAAAACAATTTATCTGATGCCATGCCGTTGGCAACTGCTAACTTATTGGGGGTTACAGTTAAAATATATAGTAGTAACCCAGACCAACCAGTTGTTGTAGTGACCCCTTCCTTGACTGAAACACATGAGAAACAAGAAATCACTCTTGGCTACTTTTGTGTTCCAGGACATGAACATTATGACTCAGTAACGAGGCGTGCAATTGGTTTACCATCGGAAACTGAAAGTGAATTAGAAATTTGTGACGATCAGGATAATACATCAAATACTGCTGACATAACTATTGAATATTCCAATGAAAAGGATGATGCTGATATCACTGAGACACCAACAAAAGTGAAAGAATCTTCATTATACAATGAGAACATTAAACCAAGAAAACAGGCAAAATATAAGTCACCCAAGAGAAAAACACTGACAAGAAAGAAAAAGGCTAATCCAGAAAATTGGAAGAAGAATATTCCCAAGATTAAATGTCAAAGTGGTTTGGAATATGAAAGTAGTACAGGAAAAACTGTAAAGGCAAGAGGTATAATACAGCACTCTTGTAGTAAATGTAGATTCAGTTGTGCAGATAAAGTTAGTGAAGATGAAAGGCTTTCCTTATTCAACGACTACTGGAATCTGAAATCGTATGAAAGGCAGCGAGATTATATTTGTTCCCGTGTTCTTGAGCGGGATTCAATTGGATCACCGACCAAAAAGCGAAAGCAAGTGGCTAGAACTTTCACATTCAATGTAAATGGACACAGTATTCGAGTTTGCAAAACGTTTTTTACAACTACACTAGGGATAAGTCGTAAAACAGTGGAGACTGCATTGAAAAAGAAACATAACAATGCCAGTCTTATTTCAGATAAGAGAGGAAAACACAGTGCACACAACAGAACCCCGACAGAAGACCTTGATTTAGTACGAGCACACATAGAGTCTTTTCCTGTGGTTGAATCTCATTATGCAAGAAAAGATACAAATCGCAATTATCTTGACTGTGATTTATCAATACGAAAAATGTATGACCTGTATAAGGATGAATGTCAGAATAAACAAAGGAAATATGTGAAAGAACATGTATACAGACATGTATTTTGTACAGAGTATAATATGTCTTTTCATAAGCCAAAGAAAGACCAGTGTCTGACATGCCACAAATACAATCAAATGGAAGAATCAGGCAACATTGACAATGAAATGAAAGAGAATTACATCGAACATCAAAAAAGGAAAATTCAAGGAAGGGAGGAGAAACAGAGAGATAAGGAAAAAGCCAAGAAAGACAAATCATATCAAGCAGTAACATTTGATTTAGAGGCTGTGTTACCTACGCCATGTTCTTTAGTGAGTCAGGTTTATTATAAACGAAAACTAAGCTGCTACAATCTGTCATTTTATTCCTTGGGAGACAACAAGGGAACATGTTTTTTGTGGAAAGAAACGGATGGTGAACGTGGATCCTGTGAAGTGGCTACTTGTCTTCATAAATATGTAACATCCCTTCCACCATATGTTCGCCACATATCTTTTTATTCGGACAATTGCTCTGGACAGAACAGAAATAAATGTGTTGCAACAGCGTTACTTTATTCGGTGTCAGTGAACAACCATATCAATATTATTGACCAGAAATATTTAGAAACGGGCCATACACACATGGAGTGTGATTCAATGCACGCTGCCATAGAACATGCTAAAAGGAAGACAAACATTTACATCCCGAGTCAATGGGATACCGTTATTCATATGGCACGGAGAAATAATCCATATATCGTTATACCTTTAAAATATTGGAATATTTTAGATTTCAAAACTTTACAAAAAGATCATTTTAAAAACATGGACAAAAATACAAAGGGACAGAAAGTCAGATGGAGGGAAATAAAACAACTACAATTCCGTAAAGAAACACCAAATGTACTCTATTACAAATACAAGTTTGATGAAGAATTCGAAGAAATAACTTGTAAGGTTCCCACAAGAGGGCGGCAAAGATTAGTAGAAGTTCGCTCAAAGTACAAAGAAAGGCTTCACATTTCTGAGGCTAAAAAAGCTGACCTCTTGTCTCTCTGTGAGAGTAACATTATTCCACCTGACTGTGCCCAATTTTATCGCTGTTTGCCGAGTTTGAAGGGAAAGAAAGACAGATTACCAGAGCCTGATATGACTGAGGAAGACAAAGACTCAGATTAAGTTCAAGACAATCTTCCATGTCAACATCTTTCTATTTAATAAATGGTATTACACATAAATATCTTTTTGAAACGTTTTGCCACATTTTTGAGAGGATATTTCATGTATGTTTAATATTTCCTTCCTTTTTCATGGTGCTATGTTATTGACACATTTTGCATTTTTAAGCATTTTATCCTGCCAGAAGGTGCTATCTCAGGATAGCACTTTTTTACTCTATACTTGCAAAGGAATGGCTTGTGCCAAAAGGTGCTATCTCAAAAATAGGTCAATTACATCATTAATTAAAAGGTAACTTAAATATGAATTATCTAAATCAATAAAGAATTATTTTGTCCATACGTATAATCTGTTTACTTAAATTTATAGTCATTTAATGATTTATGCAAGAGAGTCAAAACTTTAAATCCAATTTTCTCGAAAATCGCAATTTTTGAGATAGCACCTTCTGGCACTAAACCCTCGATATTTGTTATGCAAAAATATAATAATCTCAGTGTCTACATTTACCTCAAATACTCTGTCAACTAAGGTTCCAAAAAGGGAGGTGAATTTACACTAACATGTAGCTTAGCCCAGAGTTATATGGTACCGTTGTAGTTATAGCTTTTGTTTAATTAAACACAAACTTGTATGTTGGAAGAAAGCAAAAAAAATACATTATCAGATGAGCTCCCCGAAAAATACAATGAAAATCTGTTCAACGTATTTTTAAGAATCAAAGGGAGATTACTATAGTACCGTGGTAGTCACTTGTTATTCCAGTACATTCTACTATTACTTTCAACTTCATTCATTAAGTGTAATATAATGGAATAAAACAGAGTTATTCAGCTATAATGCACTCATATGGACTTAAAATGGTGTTTTTTTTGGAAAATAGGGGGATGACAAAGTATGTCGGTTGTTCTTTTGGCAGTTGAAAAATTCTAAAACTTAGATAGTTTTACCTAATATTGGTTTTCAAATTACATAAGGATTTTAGAAGGAAATGAACTACACNTCATTTTCATTGCCGTTTTGAACTTGTTTTCAAATTAAACATTACCGATAAACTTCCTGCATTCACAAAACAACTAATTTTCGCTTGCAAAATGTAGAATAATTGGCTTAAACTCTTTTAACAAAACTAATTTAACATTTCCCTGTCTAAAATTTATCAAAAATACATGGATTAACAAATACGTGATCTGTGGTAAGCAGTATTTTGCCGTTTGAACGAGGATTTCTGCCGTGAATTTTTTACTGAATTTCCTGCGTTCTATAGATAGGAACTAGAATTTTCCCAGATTTTTTGGGGAGGAAAGGGGGTGCGTTCTATTCACCAGTGCGTTTAATAGACACAAAAAGACGGTACTGACAGCTTGAATTTCTTTAGCAATAAATATTTTATCAGGTTATGCTATTGTAGTTATATTAAGGAATATTGTTCCCAGTAGTAAATCATATTTAACAAATAGTTCATGGCGCTTTAAAGGGCCATATGGAAGTTTATGGACCGAGATGTCACCCACAAAATATTATATGGACCGAAGCGAAGCTGTTATATGCACCGGCTCGCTAACAAAGACAAATAGGGAAAATACAAACATAAAGTATGATATTATAATATAGCACCAAATATTTTTATCCATATCATTAAGACTCGTTGTTCTATTACACCATCTTTTTTTCTCTCTCTCTCACGTTTGGTGTGTGGCAATATCGTTTCATTCGGATCCTCTCTTGAGTAATCCAATTTTCAAGGAGAAGGTATGGAATGAAATATTTTTACAGGTCAGAAATGCTCAATCTTTAAGGTATATTTAGTGTAAACTATATTTTATTTGAAAGAAAGTCAAACACAAATACAAGATAGCAAATAGCAGGTGGGATTGGAAAACAAGTGAGGTATCACTTTTACAAATTCCGTTCCCTAAAAAATAATCAGAGATGGTAAATAATAAAGTAGGTTATACTAGTTAATGCTTGGTGACCGTAAATGTACACTTGAGGCTACACGGGTACATAATGAAAAATATAAATAAAAAATCATACAAAATAGACATGAAAACAAGAC
This sequence comes from Gigantidas platifrons, assembly GCA_002080005.1. NCBI lineage: Eukaryota > Metazoa > Mollusca > Bivalvia > Mytilida > Modiolidae > Gigantidas > Gigantidas platifrons. Next base: position 111,898 of record MJUT01028710.1, on the reverse strand, counting down.
AAGAGAAAAACAAAATTATGTAAATCTCTTGGATTTAAGTATGAAGTCCTGAATGACCTTGAAATTTTTGGTGTTTTCGATTTCAGACAGGAGTGGATTGCCATACAGTAAATTATAAATATTAATCTGCCCTTGCAAATTGTTTAACAGAGATGTTCTCAATAAGTTGTATTGTGGACAATGAAGTAAAACATGCTGTGATGTTTCAATTTGTCCACAAATACAGAGTGAGTCCAAAACTATTTTTTTCTTATATAAATGGTCTTTTAGACCACTACTCTCCGTTCGTAATCTAGTATGTAAAATTTGACCATACCTACTACCACAAAAAAAATATTTGGGAATAATTTCACTTTTTTTCAAAAACATTTTAAATGAATACAACGAAGAGTTTCTAATATGTATAGGAAGCTCATTCCAAAGACGGACAGTAGATGGAAGAAAACTGTTGTAATAAGAATTTGTTCGTGCCGGCAGATTGGGTAAGTTTCCTGCATTTCGTGTTCTATATTGGTGGATTTGACCAAAGTTATTTGGTACTAAGTTAGAAAGATAAGGAGTGTTATAGTTAATCAATTGATGAAAAAGTATCAGTTTGTGATTTTTTCTCCTTTCCCTTAAAGTATCCCATCCTGGTTCTTTTAAAAGAATATCAAGACTGGTTAGCCTGGTAGCTCCAGTTACTATACGCGCTGCATCATAGTTAATTTTCTCCAGCTCGTCTTTTAAATACTCAAAGCAATTGTCCCAAGCTACGTCAGCATACTCCAAAATAGGTCGTACATAAGAAAAGTACATAATTTCAAGGGTTTCTCTGTCCACTTTGAACTTAAGCTTTCTTAACATATTAAGGCGAGAAGAAGCTTTTGATATAGCACCGGTAATGTGGAGATTCCAGCTACCGTCAGTAAAAAATGTTAGCCCGAGATGTTTATGTGAATCAACATTTTTAATAATCTTACCATCCATAGTCAAAGGGTGGTGAAAAACAGGATTTTTTTTCGGGATATTATCATAGACTCTGTTTTATTGGGATTAAAGTTGACAAGCCATCTGTCAGCCCATCTGTGAATACGGGACATGTCCGAATTTAAAGAGATAGACGCTACGAGCGGGTTTTCAACAATAGCAAAAATACTGGTGTCATCGGCAAATAATTTAATATTACAGTTTACCTCATCAACAATGTCATTGATAAATACTAGAAAAAGAAGAGGGCCAAGAATGGACCCTTGTGGGACACTAGCTGTAATTTCAACCCAAGAAGATTCTTTACCATTTATAACAACCCTCTGTTTACGATCAGAAAGATAGTTATTTAGCCAATCTAAAAGATTCCCTGAAATTCCCATATTTTTTAGTTTGAAAAGTAATCCCCTATGCCAAACACGGTCAAAAGCCTTCCATCCAAAGCTTTGTTGAAAGCATTGGAAAGAAATAACAACTGGTTGCATGTGGAATCCTTTAGTCTGAACCCAGACTGGTGTTCTGAAAGGAGAGAACGAACGAAATTCATGATATGTTTATATACACATATCTCAAATATTTTACTAGTTACACTCAATAATGAAATAGGTCTGTAATTACCAACAATATTTTTATCATCTTTTTTAAAAACTGGTATATTTATATAGAAAGACCAGTAAAAATAGCACAAAATAAAGTCCTGGTCTCAGATATTCACCAACAGAGATGAGAGTCGCACATTTGGGTCTCAAAATGTATGAAATTTGTTCGATTTCCTTTGAAGTTTTGTAAATATATTGCAAATTCTATTAATCTCACATATTTACATTTCAAAATCATCACAGCCCTGCATATACTACATTTTAATTTTACACACAAAAATATACATTTAAATATTTAGTCAATGTATTATTTAACATAAGTATTACATTAATTTATCTGAATATAGTTCTTTTGTTATTCTTTATACTCAAATATTATATGTACACAAATCTACAAATAAATGACAAGACAATGCACATTAAAATTCTTTATAACATTTGTCAAGAGTGTGATTGACTTTCAATTTGATAAATTAAAAAACACGAATTTATCTTAAATGAATAAAAAAAAATGTATAAATGCAACAGCACATGGTCAAACTATTTTACATGGGGATACTTTGTATAATATCAAAAGAAAGAAATATAAAAGGGTTTGTGTAGAATTGCCATTTGCAAAAGTCAACTTCGAAATACCAATATTTATTATGGAATTTGTAATTTTTTGCTTTATTTGCTATGCAATTGGATTTTTGCAATATTCAAAGAGTGTATGATCAAAGGTAGGATCTCCCAACGTTTTCAAGTTCAGAGGTACCTATTCTACATTTTCAAATTAAATAACGCAATATATATATGGTGAGAGTTGATAGCTTAGACCATAAACATCATGTTGTGCCATTTAATTTTACAATTTTTAACTTAAAATAAAATATATGAATTCTAGAAAAAATGGTGTTAAAATCCAAAAGCTTTACAAGCCATTATTAGTAATGTATGATGTCTATGTGAAAACAGCACCTTATATCAAGTATCTCTTATTGTTTTTTATTTAGTTTTGCTTTCAAATAAAATATTGAAGGACACCAAGAAATTCAGATAAAATGAATGATCACTTTGTCAATCAAGTGCCCCCTTTAATAAGTGTTATAATGAACCTTAAATATCCAAGTAAGTCCCAAAAGTCTTACATACTGTGTCACATCAATAAGACAGCAAATGTTCCATAGATACATGCAACATGTATATTAGAAACCAATCTCTTATCCAGATATCCTTGCATTTGATGATTGAAGGAGGTGAAATCAGCAGGTATCCTCTGGATTTTTTATTCATAAAATAAAATAAACCCGTCGTTTATAATTTTAAGAAAAACCAAATAGAGATCTGTTTTTATTGTTGGCACAGACCTAAGGTGAATTTAATTACTATATTTAACTTCTGTTGATAGATATCAAATAGTAATAATTTCCATTGAAGTCTATGTAGAGTCCTGAGGATTGATTCTGCTTGGTGTCAAAAAATTTTTCATATCACAAATGCTAATCATTGATTGATCAATTACAACATGTGATGTTACTGAGGATAAAAGTTACATTTGATGAGATGATATTTGGTTTGTACTAAACCAACACACTTAGTTGGATTTAAATAGTGCTAACTCAATGAAACAACACCGTCCGCTTTTACTTTTGAATACTGCATGCTTAGCGGAGATGCAGCAAATACCAATTGTATAGTCTTTGGTCTTGCTCAACCAGGAATGGGTTGCATAAACCTCAATTAAATCTTAGTCTCAATTAAACCTTAAGTGGAAATTAAATTCATGTACATTGCAAGTAAATTTAAGTGTCAATTATGTTTTAATTGACACTTATATTTAATTGAGGGAATTAAAAGACAAATATGAGCCTTGTTCTACATCAAGACAAATATGAGCCTTGTTCTACATCAAGACAAATATGAGCCTTGTTCTACATCAAGACAAATATGAGCCTCATAAGTGTATTTATCTTCTAACACTATACTTTTATGTACACCAAATATTATATGCATGAAATTTTTTTTTAATTGTTGAAAGAAAAATATAAGTTTTTCTGTAAATTAATGGTTATTTTTAATTTTCTAGTCTTTGATTTGACCCGATAGGGGCACCAACCTTCGACCTACCACACTCGAGATGAGCATGCTAACCATTACACCACTGACACTGTTGTGTAACATAATAAAGTAAATAAAAATCATGAAAATAAATCATACAATCATTCAAAAGAATGCAAGCAAAATTGAAAAAATTTAGAAAAAAAATTCTAAAAAAATATTTTAGTTATTGTGCTAAAATTTAAGTAAATTAAACATTTATTTAAGCTTTTTAGCAATGATCTTATGGGGGGGGACACAAGGCACTTCAATTAAAATTTACTGGAAGATGTTAAAAACAGCTTCAAGAGCTGATCAGAATTAACAAATTAAAATTTCATGTATTGAATTAAAGTGCCTTCTGACCACTCCACTCTTTACAATTAATTCTGGAATAGCCGTTAATAGAATTTATAGAACCAAAAATAAATAACTTGCATGCCTTTCTTTTGGAACATGTCCACTCACTCATACATTTTCATACAATCAACTTTAACATTCACTCAACAATTGTAACACTTAATAAGAAACCATGTTTTGTTGTGTTTGTCCCAAGGAACAACCATTTAACTTTTAGACTGCGCGCTACGTTTTTTTTTCACCAAAGTTTATAGAAAAAAATATCTTGACCTGAAAGATGCAAAAAATATATGATCTGACCCTGTTTTATCAACAAGAGTCCTTTTGGTAAAATTTGAAGAAATATTACAGATTTTCAATGTCAAAATTCTATTTTGTTTGAAAAAAACTCCTACCTTAAAATTAAATATTTGTCCCTAAATACAAAAAATCAGTATCAAATATATTGAGTAGTTGTTTCATAATAAACTTGTTCATGGAGGATATGGTGGCGGTTCTGGCATCTGTTGTTGACTGTCGTACTGTCCTTGATGTGGTAGGCCACCATATGGTGTATTATACTGGGCACCAGCTTGGGGATTTTGTTGGTATTGTGGATGAACGTGTTGCTCAATGATAACAGTTTGTTGTCCTGTAACCATCATAACGGGTAGACCAACGACAGATTCTTCAACATCAATACATTTCAACTGACGATGAATCTAAATATAAACAATTATCACTTTATTCATCATTTTGCACTCGTACAAATTAAAAAAAAATGGAAACAGTTAAAATTTTATTGATGTGCATATTAACTGCATTCATCCCACAATAACCAGAGGCACCCTTGAATTATCTCTCTTGTTAACAACAGGTTTCAAATTAAATAGTGTAAGAGCACCTGAGTCTATCCCCTGTTTTTAGTAGGGTTCGTCAATCTTTAGTGTTCTGTGTTGTGGTTGGTAGACCATTGTTTGTTCCGTTGGCTGTTTTTCCTTTGGCCATTGTATTTTCTGTCCTTTAATATACCCCTTTGATACATATATCTTATTAAGGAAACAGTTAATTTGATTCCCTAAAATTGATTTAAAGTCTTTGATTATACTGTATTCGTAAGATGACGTCAGCCATTTTGCAAACTCGAATGTCAATCTACTGTATATTGTCTATATTTTTTTGGTTTCTGTCCAATCAACTAAA
>MJUT01028710.1:88413-102487 GCA_002080005.1 Gigantidas platifrons | reverse complement strand
TGCAAAGTAACAATTCAATTGGCTTGGTGGTTTCTGACAAGAAGATTTTTAAAATTTCAGCCAATGAGAACACATTATGGCCCCTGGCAGCCATGTTGAATTTCAAATCAGCACCAAAAACAAAAATCTGGTTGAGGACCACCCAATGAACATTTCTGGCAAGTTTGGTTCAAATCTGTTCTGTGGTTTCAGAGAAGAAGATTTAAATGTGAAAAGCTAACAGACAACGACAGATGGACGACGGACGCTTACCCATAACAAAAGTTCAAATGGCCTATGGCCAGGTGAGCTAAAAACCAAACAAACATCCAATAAACATTTAATTTTAATTAAATAACATCATCCATAGGTACCTTTACTTATACTTACAAAATAGCATGGTCCTCCACAAAGCAACCAGAATGGAAAACAGCACAAGATACAGCCAGGATGCATACAGCATTGATTAGGTGTGGAGTAGTTGTGAATGTAGATATTCATATGTCCATCATCACTGTTAGAGTTACTATCACATCCGGAGTCCTCACCATCTACAACACCACTATACCATTGACGTACACTCGGACCAAAACGAAGCTATATCGAAAGATCAAATATATATTAGCAGCTGATCTGAGAAGGCCCCCCTCCATTCTTGAGGAAAAAAATATATAGGGGGTGGGGATTAGAGTTGTGGTGCTTAATGCCACTTTCAACAATGTTTCAGTTATATTGTGGAGGTCACAGGGATTCAAAAATCCACTAGTCAAGGGTATGGGTATAGTAATTTGTGGGTTCGGACCTGACATTTTCTAATCTTGTAAAGACCGACAGACCAGTAAAAATTGTCCAATTACGGACTTAAATAAAATGAGAGATTAAAAGTCTGAGTGACAGATGTTACTGCTTTAATACAACATACATTACCTCTTTTAATATTGTTGTAACATTGGATTACGTCATTTGAAATGATTCAAGATCGTTTTACCAAGCATGTTCTGTTCTGTATAAACCTCCGGTAATTAACAGAGCAATCCCACTTTGGATGCTTGTAACAAATTAGCTTAAGATCAGTTTAGCACTTTACAGAAAAGGTAATTCTTTCGATAATACTTAAGCATATTACAATTAGTGGAAACAGTTCAAACATAAGATAGAGATTCATAGTTTTCTTCTTTTCTTACAATTAGGGTTCTGTTGAAATATCATTCCATGCAAAGCCAATCTGTACACGTTTTTTATCATTTGTTTAAATCTGTACTGCTATTAAGAGATCCATTTATCAAGAGAGTGAGGGCTTGGGATCACACATTTTTGTGCCTGCCCCATGACAGGAACAGGATTTTCAATGCCAATGTCATCGCCTTCTTCGTGTTCAATGATTTGAGGGGGCCCAGGTGGCTCAATGAGTTAGGTCATTGGATCTAACAACTCATACAAGCCTGTCACCAATACGGTGTGGGTTCGTGCCCGGCTTTGTAAATTACAAAAAAGGGTGCACTCGACTTGCAGCCGCAAGTGATAAAGTTTACCAATTGCTTGCCCATGGTCAGTGGTTCTCTCCGGGTACTCTAGCTTCCTCCACCACTAAAACTGGTTGCCATGATATAGATGAAATATTGTTGAAAGTGGCAATAAACACCAAAAATCAATCAAAATCAATGATTTGAGGTGAGAGATGATTGTTCATTTTGTTTATATTGGCGGAATTGTTGACCATCACTGTTTCTTTTCATAAAATAAAAGCATACCAGCAGCCATTTTTATATACTAGTTTTTAATCAGATCCTATTATAAAGCTTTTGATTAGTAACATAAAACGTTAAGCTTCCTCACCTTAATGCAGAATTTTTTTCCTTCTGTCATGTATTGCATAGCCTCTGAAAGTCGGCGAGATAACATTTCTCTTATGGTAGGATGCTGTGTGTTGACAAGGATAGCAAATTCATCTGAAAAAAATTTAATAGAAGTTATAGCATGGAGTCCTAATGAATATAAACACATTAACGCAGATGTAAATAATGAAATTTCACTCTGTTTACACCAAGTCTTGGAGGCAGTGATGGATTCTTGTTTAATGCCAAAAGAGCAATTTTTTAGCTGTATTTCGTGGAGAGAACAAGCTACATTCAATGAGATGGTGATGATGTCCACTTTGAACAAGATCACCAAATTAAATTAAATACTAATAGTGCCAGCTAACAAAAACAACAGTCTACGAGTAGACATGTGTCACCACTCGAGTGAGTGAGTGAGTGAGTGAGTGAGTGAGTGAGTGAGTGAGTGAGTGAGTGAGTGAGTGAGTGAGTGAGTGTTGCTTAACTCAGTAATTGTTCATGAATATCATGGCGAGAACAAGTTAATTTTCAATGAGATGATGATGAACTCCACTTTGTACTAGAGTCTAGACCAACATGCTTAGTTGGATTTTATAGTACTAGCTTACTGAAACAACAGTCCGCGGATAGACATGTCACCCCACTCGAGAACATTATCCAGATTCCGAGCCAACCAGTCTTTGCTCTTTCTCTTTAATGCTGTGTACTTAACGGGGAAGCAGCAAATACTATTTTATAGTCTTTGGTTTTATCTGACCGGGGTTAGAACCCATGATCTACCACACTCAAGGCGAGCATGCTGACCATTACAACAAGCTCAATGTCAAATGATTGGAAAGTCAAATAATTTGAATATCTTTTCAGTTAATAATAGTTAGATTGAACTGGTTTGTTGTTAAACTTTTGTTTTTGGTAAACTGGAGCCCATCATGATACACATGATGAAGAGCAATATTACCTGTCCACTAATCTTCCTACAGGAGCCCATCATGATGAAGAGCAATATTACCTGTCCACTAATATTCCTACAGGAGCCCATCATGATGAAGAGCAATATTACCTGTCCACTAATATTCCTACAGGAGCCCCATCATGATGAAGAGCAATATTACCTGTCCACTAATCTTCCTACAGGAGCCCATAATGATGAAGAGCAATATTACCTGTCCACTAATCTTCCTACAGGAGCCCATAATGATGAAGAGCAATATTACCTGTCCACTAATATTCCTACAGGAGCCCCATCATGATGAAGAGCAATATTACCTGTCCACTTCTTCCTACAGGAGCCAATCATGATGAAGAGCAATATTACCTGTCCACTTCCTCCTACAGGATCCCATCATGATGAAGAGCAATATTACCTGTCCACTAATCTTCCTACAGGAGCCCATCATGATGAAGAGCAATATTACCTGTCCACTAATCTTCCTACAGCAGCCCATCATGATGAAGAGCAATATTACCTGTCTACTTCCTCCTACAGGATCCCATCATGATGAAGAGCAATATTACCTGTCCACTAATTTTCCTACAGGAGCCCATCATGATGAAGAGCAATATTACCTGTCCACTAATCTTCCTACAGGGGCCCATCATGATGAAGAGCAATATTACCTGTCCACTAATCTTCCTACAGGAGCCCATCATGATGAAGAGCAATATTACCTGTCCACTAATCTTCCTACAGGAGCCCATCATGATGAAGAGCAACATTACTGTCCACTTCCTCCTACAGAAGCCCATCATGATGAAGAGCAATATTACCTGTCCACTTCCTCCTACAGGAGCCCATCATGATGAAGAGCAATATTACCTGTCCACTAATCTTCCTACAGGAGCCCATCATGATGAAGAGAAATATTACCTGTCCACTAATCTTCCTACAGGAGCCCATCATGATGAAGAGCAATATTACCTTCCACTAATCTTCCTACAGGAGCCCATCATGATGAAGAGCAATATTACCTGTCCACTTCCTCCTACAGAAGCCCATCATGATGAAGAGCAATATTACCTGTCCACTAATCTTCCTACAGGAGCCCATCATGATGAAGAGCAATATTACATGTCCACTAATCTTCTTACAGGAGCCCATCATGATGAAGAGCAATATTACCTGTCCACTAATCTTCCTACAGGAGCCCATCATGATGAAGAGCAATATTACCTGTCCACTAATCTTCCTACATGAGCCCATCATGATGAAGAGCAATATTACCTGTCCACTAATCTTCCTACAGGAGCCCATCATGATGAAGAGCAATATTACCTGTCCACTAATCTTCCTACAGGAGCCCATCATGATGAAGAGCAATATTACCTGTCCACTAATCTTCTTACATGAGCCCATCATGATGAAGAGCAATATTACCTGTCCACTAATCTTCCTACAGGAGCCCATCATGATGAAGAGAAATATTACCTGTCCACTTCGTTCTACAGGAGCCCATCACGATGAAGAGCAATATTACCTATCCACTTCGTCCTACAGGATCCCATCATGATGAAGAGCAATATTACCTGTCCACTTCCTCCTACAGGATCCCATCATGATGAAGAGCAATATTACCTGTCCACTTCCTCCTACTGGAGCCCATCATGATGAAGAGCAACATTACCTGTCCATTTCTTCCTACAGGAGCCCCATCATGATGAAGAGCAATATTACCTGTCCATTTCTTCCTACAGGTGCCCATCATGATGGAGAGCAATATTACTTGTCCACTTCCTCCTACTGGAGCCCATCATGATACACATGATGAAGAGAAATATTACCTGTCCACTTCTTCCTACAGGAGCCCATCATGATGAAGAGCAATATTACCTGTCCACTTCTTCCTACAGGATCCCATCATGATGAAGAGCAATATTACCTGTCCATTTCTTCCTACAGGAGCCCATCATGATGAAGAGCAATATTAGTTGTCCACTTCCTCCTACTGGAGCCCATCATGATGAAGAGCAATATTACCTATCCACTTCCTCCTACTGGAGCCCATCGTGATACACATGATGAAGAGCAATATTACCTGTCCACTTCTTCCTACAGGGGCCCATCATGATGAAGAGGAATATTACCTGTCCACTTGCTTCTCACATTCATTGCAAAATCGTGTTCAGTTTTCATGTGCTCTACGCTCACACGAAAGAAGATTGGCATTCTAAGGAGATCAGTTGTCAATCTGTGTAACTCCTCAACATTCTTAACTTCTAATTCACTGTCAAATATTCAAATTTTAGTTGTTTACTTTAATTAGCAAAATTGGAACTTCAAATTAAAATACAGTAACTCAAGTGAGTGAGTGAGCGACTGCTGTTTAATGCCAACTCAGCAATTTTTCAGTTCTATCATGGCAAGAACAACTTAATTTCCAATGATAGAATGATGATGATGATGAGGTCCACTTTGTACTAGACCAACACGCTTAGTTGGATTTTATAGTGCTAGCTCTGACACTGAAATAACAGTTTGCAGATAGACATGTCGCCCCACTCAAGACACATTAGCCTGATTCTGAGCCAACCAGTCTTTGCTCTTTCTCCTTAATGCTGCATGCTTAGCGGAAAAGCCTGATCTGGACTCTACCCCATGATCTACCACACTCGAGGCAAGCACGCTAACCATTACACCACCGATGTGGTTCTACAGTACCTCAAGAACTTGTTATGTACATTATATAGAATGAAACCTGCCCCAACCTACATTGTAACATTACAATCATATAATTTTACATTCAAATGTGTAAATTAGCACGAGACCATCCAAAAAAAATTTAGTTCTGCTGTTGCATATCTGCTCCACACAAAAAAACAAAGACAAAAAAAACCATAATGCCAAAAGCAAAATTACTTGTTTCTCGCGGTAAAATATCTGGCATAAAGTGCCAACCCGTGGTAAAAACAATATGGCTACCGGTAATTATTTCTTAAATATCATATTACATTAAAAACAATATCTATATGTGAAGTTATTTTCTGAATATTGTATGTAATTATCAATGTAACCTTGGCGACTGGCAATATAACATTTCTATAATTGAACCCATTTTTTGGGAATGACAGCTGATGAATGGTCTGGATTACAGAATACAAACCCCAAGTCATTATATTGATCAAAATACCATGTATATCAGGGTCCTACAATACCGTGGTATAATAAGTCAAATTAAAAATATGGCAATGAAAATTTATTGAAATAGCAGTGAATACACAGAACCATAGAACCAGTGCCGGTGGTACAGGGATGCAAATTAACGGTCACCCAGTCGCCCACGGCGAGTAAAATTTCAGCTGAGCGATCAAATATTACTTTGCGGTCGCCCAGGCAGTTGGCGCACAGGCGCTTGTGTAGAGTCAAAAATATGCTCGCTATGTATCTAAAATACCACAAGGCCGGACTCACTCCTACTACCCCTGTCACTTCAACCGCTATTTCCCCTGTCAAAATGTCGATAGGACACAAATCGCCTACTGATTTGCGTAGTGAAATTATTATTCTTCAAGGAAAATCCGTTTTTTATATCTTCCTACCTTCTACACCCCCATACTGACAGATAATCCTCCGATTTTGTTGATACACGACATATCGCAGGATGCAAAAGCGAAAGTATGTCTTTCCGCCTTTCGGTCGTTCTCGGGTTTTATTATTGCCTTACGAAACATACATGAGAAGTTCATATTTTGGAGCCTTGTAATTTGAATTTGGAATTTCTAGTGTTTAGTATTTATATAAGATAAAACCCGAGTACGAACGAAAGACAGAAAGACGTCACGCGACCTACTTTCGCTTTTGCAGCCTACAATATGTCGTGTATCAACAAAATCGGAGGATTATCTGTCAGTATGGGGGTGTATAAGGTAGGAAGATATAAAAAAACGGATTTTCCTTGAAGAAAAATGATTTCATTACGCAAATCAGTAGGCGATTTGTGTTCTATCGACATTTTGACAGGGGAAATAGCGGTTGAAGTGACAGGGGTAGTAGGAGTGAGTCCGGCCTTGTGGTATTTTAGGTACATAGCGAGCATATTTTTAACTCTACACTCTACGGGTTGGCGATTGAAATTTATTCACCACTCCAAGTTTCCACTGCCAACGGAATTTCTAGAACGGCATTAAATTCCGTTTTCAGTTTTAATAAAATGTCAGACAGACTTGAAATTTGTTTATTTATTCTGTCAGACCTGCACATTCCTATTTTTATTAATCAGAACTTCTTCCTATACGTATTGTAAACGTCATTTTAATAGGAACGGGCACCTGCAATACGTGAAGCCTTAAAACTGAAATACATTACTGAGCACAGAAATAAGTTGACTTCCACACTCCAAAGGTATCAAAGATTGTTTGTATTTAATTAAATTTGTTTTGAGATGCTTATATATTGAAGATGACAACAGATTCATGTTCTTAACTGAAATTAAAAAATGTAGGTAAACCGGATGTTGACATTGATGTAAAATATTCGGAACGGGATCGGACAGTGAGCTACGGATTGTTGGCCATATCTGCTATCTTTTTAGATAACTATACAGAAAAATGTATTTACATGAAAATTGATTGATACTTGTAATCCAAACTAAGGTGAATAACTTGTCTATTGCAATTGTACATTTGAGTTTATTTTCAATTTGAATTGATATCCTAAAAATTTCCAAAAGAATAGATGTGTATTGGATACTTTTGTACAGTTAATTTTATACCATACTATAGACAGAATATATTTCAAATTTATAAACCTATGAAATAAAAATTATTTGCTACATTTTACTTGTTTACAAATAAATAAAAAACAATATATTAAAATACAATAATCTGCACACATAATAATATACAGCATACAGTAAAAGGAATAAGTAAACACAGATATTTACATATACTGTATTCATTACATCAACTGGATACCTATACTGTGCATTATATATGAGTGTATGCCGACTGACAGTCACATAAAGACTACTTACTAAATTGCCATCAAACGTCATTATAGACAAGTTTGACATCACAAAAAATGCATTCCTAACAAAATTAGAATTTTTTTTAAAGGTCAGATCAGGACAAGACCTAGTCCGAGATTCCTCTGCCGTTCGACGACTATTTACATCTTGCTGCTGTCGAACGTCAGAGCGCTCTCCATAATGAAAACAGCGGATTTTCCTGTCCATCTCAGCCGTGGCACATTTCCACGTTTTGTGGCCATCAAATTTTATTTTCTAACCAAAACCCTAATATATATCGCTTCACCAATCATTTTTCTATTCATTCATAACCATCTTACCCTCAGAAATTGGTGTTACACTCCATTACAGCACAATTTCTCCCAGACCATATGATTTCGTCATTTTGAACACTGACATTTTGAAATATTTGTCACGTGACTTCGAGAGAAGTACGATTACCGCAATGTATCATGGAAGATGATTTGCATATATAATCTGACCTTGTCCAAAATAGGGGGAAACGTAAGACATGCTCTTTCCGAAGCCCGCGGATAACACTGCCAAATGAATCTTTTCTATCCAACATATTTTGTATTATTTCCTTCTGCTCTGATTTGAGCTGTAGATGGAACTGTTTGTCCTGCAGAATACGCTTTATATCGTCTTGTATGTTTGTTTACGTATGCTAATTTGGTGCACAGTATTTAGTATCTCCCATCATGCAATGCATTGCTGTCATCTTTCAGTTAGTATCGCGAGATCACGTTAAAAAAATGGCAGTGAAATAACCAAATCATCGGGTGTAAGGAAAAACGTGCTGTAATCGAGTGTAACACCACTCTCTGAGGGTAAGATGGTTATGAATGAATAGAAAAATGATTGGTGAAGCGATATATATTAGGGTTTTGGATAGAAAATAAAATCTGATAGCCACAAAACGTGGAAATGTGCTACAGTTGAGATGGGAAGAAAAATCCGCTGTTTTCATTATGGAGAGCGCTCTGACGTTCAACGACAACAGCAGATGTAAATAGTCGTCGAACGGCAGAGGAATCTCGGACTAGACAAGACCTGGTTAAATTTAATTATTGCTGGATATATCACACAAATTAATTCAACATCTCTGGAATCCTTTTTTGCATACCCGTTCCCCTTTTAGGGTTTAAATTATAAGTAGGTAGTTAATTCCTGTTTAGAAAATGTGGGAGTTTATCAGTGGCATAAAACCTCCACAAAAGAGGAAGACAGAAAAAGATAAAAAAAATCATACTGCTACAAGTATTTAAAAAGCTTGTATTACCTGATTAAATGACTTTTTAAAATGAATAATTATTCATTCATGTCCGAATGTTTAGATTTTTCTTTTTCATCGACTGAAAAATAAAACTGGGCCCTTAAAAATTTAGCTGGGCCCCTAGAAATTAGAAATCAGTAGCCCAGCTGGCTACTGGGAAAAAATAGTTAATTTGCATCCCTGCTGGTACAATAGGATCTGATTGTGCTAGTGGGGCGAACAGTAGACCAGCGTTCAGTGTGGACCATTTTTTCTTTGGAGTACTTCTACTCTAGCGGACCCTAATCCTAACCCTTTTGTAATGGTAATGAAATGAAAGGTTATGGGTCATGCATGTTGATTATTACAATATATGACTTCCTGGATAAAGTAGATTCAACCCTTTTCTTTAATTTCTTGATCATGCCATTTGTTTTTCTTTTTTTTTCAATATCCTCAATGCGATAAAAATTATTTCCCCATCAAATGATAATAAAAAGGAAAATAAAAATTAAAATTTGAAGACATTTGAAAACATAAAGATAGGTCCTGTTCCTGTTTACAGATAAAACCAGTCATGCGTGTCAAGTAAATATCACGTAATAAGGAAATAAATTTCCTTGTCGAGTCTAAACAACAAGGTTTTTTTTTAAAGTTTTTTTTTACCTCAATGTAATGTTTAATTTGACAGTAGACATATCAAAAACTTTATCTGACTGATAAGTCTGTCCTCCTGGTCGGATCGTACGTTCAAACAAATTGTACATAATTCGTGGATCTTGTTCGAACTGGTTCCATAGTACAGCAGTGTATGGAGGTAATTCCCTCAAATCTAGATCTATAGCTTCAGTTGACATTTTCTTTAAAAAATGTACGAACTTATTTTTCGTTATTATTTATTTCACAATGATCTTTCACAAATGGAAAATCCCAATATATTCTAAATTTTGATTCGATGCCGGACCGGATCGATTTCTTCGGTAAAAAAAGTGTGATGAATGTCGACCACGTCGCATTTATAGGTAGTTTTGAAAAGCTGCATGAAACACAGACATAATATACCAATCTTTAAGCAAAATTATCACCTTATAATACAACATAGAACGATAAACTCCATTAATCAAATGTTTTATAATTAAAAATTTAACATCATTATGTAACCGGGCACTGGCCTGTTTCTGGCTTATACTGGCCACCATCAACGAGTTGACTAATATTATGCCATGTACTTTTAGATGGTCCACAGGGACTTGCTCCCGGCCTTTCGTTATCAATAATTTTAACCCTACTATCAATGTGCGATACTAAAATATCACTTGCTCCCGGCCTTTCGTTATCAGTAATTTGCAATCTGCGTTGGGTGCGATTGCACACCCCTTTCCACAAACAAAAAGGTTCGAAACTCATGCACTTATCCAATAAATTCAATATGCCTTATCTAATAATGATTCACTGCAAATGCGACTTTGTGATTTTGACACAACAACGTCAAGAATAGTACTTTCAGCCACCTGCAAATGGCACTGTTTCTTTATAGCAGTTTTCGGAAACCGTTTCTGGAACTATACGAATTTGATTCTAATTTTATAATTTTGTAATAGTCATTATGCCGGGTTTTCCACAAATGTCGAGCCCTTATATGCACATTTCTGTGTCCACACTTGCCCTCAGGCAACACTTGTTTTAGTAAAAAAAAATCTGCTATGACACAGGTATTTATATAATTTGAGCAAGAAGTAGCACTATATTTTCACTCAATAGCATCTACGTACTATTTTTGTCAATACCGGAACCAGTGGCGGATTCAAAGGGGAGGGGGTGCCTAAAATTGAAAAAAAACATGATTTTTTACCATAAAATCTTGATTTTTCACACAAAATACCCCAAAAATTTCCGCACCTCGCTTCGCTCGGCGAAACTTTTTCAATACACCCTCAATAACGTGAAATCAAGGATCCGCCCCTTCAAACACTAATCCACAATCCCCTACCAGACCCTCCCCCGCACCCCCTTTCCAGAAACCTGCAGAGGACTAGTTCCATTGTTTTGCCTTTCCCATGACAGGACATTTATACTTTATACTGATTTTATTGTCAAGATCTATATACAATTGGAATGGGAACAAGTTTTTACAACTTATTTGTAAATTTATATACATTTTTTTTTGTATATGTATACATAAGGTGAGACGCTAATAAAATATTGAATTGACTTGAACTGTAGTGTTGAATATCTTGGTACAAAACCTGATCGATATTTACGTTTATTGTCTAGATAATAAATAGATATACATGCTTGAAAATAATTCTCTCAAATGTTTTTTCCACACAACTAAGTAAGGATATAGGTCGATAATTGGATACTAATGACTTGTTGCCATTTCTAAATAGTGACATAACGTTAGCGGATTTCCAATGGTCTGGAACAATCAAATATAAAACTTTCAAAGATATACTACTAACAGTAATGCTGTGTTTTTTTAACATATGATGACTAATCAATTCGTGCCCGACGGTTTTTTTTTTATTTGGGGACTTTGATATCTGAAATTTCATTAATTGTAAATTCTTTAAGATCTAACTTTGAATTTGTTCTCACCTCTAAATTTGATATTGAACAAAAGTAACTGTTCAGGAGGTTGAACTTATCTGCATAAATAGATCTAATAAACCATATGAGTTCCTGAAACACTGACTAACGGAGGGATGTTACCCTTGGGGACCAAGGAAAAAATCCAGGCAAAGCGTTTCATTCATATTTAAAGTTAGATAGACCAAATTGTGACTATACAGTTCTACGTTGTATAATTTCCACTATTTATTACACCTTATAAAACTGACATTAGCCATGAATACTCTCAGGACATGTAGTATATATTTGACGACTAATTTTTCAAACGATGATATAAACCTTGACCTATTTCATTATAAAAGCAGGTAAATGTTGACAACAGTATTTGAGATTTATTTCTTCTTCAGTGAAATCCTCTAAGGTAATTAGATATATCTTTTGATTTAAGAGTACCCAATGAACAAGCTTATTCTAGAAACACCACGTCACACTGCATTACATATCTTCGTTTTTATTATCATTACTGTTGGAGTATTAGCCCGGAGAGTATAATCCACCCAGTGGTCACTCCCGGAGAGTATAATCCATCCAGTGGTCACTACCGGAGAGTATAATCCATCCAGTGGTCACCCCCGGAGAGAATAATCCACCCAGTGGTCACTCCCGGAGAGTATAATCCACCCAGTGGTCACTCCCGGAGAGTATAAACCACCCAGTGGTCACTCCCGGAGAGTATAATCCATCCAGTGGTCACTGTTTCGACACTGAAATCGTTTATTAGATATATTCATTATTGAAATTTACAGTTCATCAATAACATTATTAAAACTAAGGTTGTCCCATCTCGAGCATAGCTGACCCTTTTAGACCCATTGGGGTTTTTGCTCCAAAATACTTTTTAAATTATTTTGCTTTCCAATATTTTGATTTTGATTGTAACACCTCGAAAAATGGAAAAAAGACTGGCAGATGGCATTCCATACACATCAGCAAGAGAAAGAACCCAATAAAGATAGACTACAAGCTCCGTAACCATACACTAGAAAGCGTACCAGGAGGGAAATATCTAGGCATTTACATCAGCCAAGACCTATCATGGAAAGACCACATTAATCAGACGGCAGCAAAGGCTACAAGATCTGTCGGATTCCTGCGCAGAAACCTCAGACACTGTCCTCATGAAGTTCGCAGTCAGGCATACACTACATTAGTCAGGCCAGTCCTCGAATATGGCAGCTCAGTGTGGGATCTCCACCAACAAGATAACATCAAGCGACTAGAATCTGTCCAACGTCAAGCAGCTCACTTCGCCTCTGGGGACTACCGCTCACGTGAACCTGGTTGCGTCTCCAACATGCTAGACCACCTTAATTGGGAACCGCTGCAACACAGAAGAGCCAGAAACAGAGTAGTGATGCTCTACAAGATCATCATCAACATAGTTGATGTCCCTACACAGCACCTACTCCAGACACAGAATACCGGAATACGAGGCTCATCAGCTAACAACATCAGGCAAATCCGCACCCGACTGGACATCTACAAATACTCCTTCGTTCCAGCTACAATCACATCTTGAATACCATCCCTCCAGATATCCGGGCTTCACCAACTGTGGAACAATTCCAACACACTCCGACAGATATCAGCGTGTTGACACTCCTCCACAAGTAACTTCACCCAGCTCTGTTTTTACTTGTACATACAGACCATTTTATTTTGTATATAGCAGGAAATTTTAAGCTGTACGCAGGAGTATTTGCACTCAGATATGAGTTACTTCTTTCCGGAAGATGATGATGATGATGATGAACTGATGGAGGTTGTTACAGAGATGTGTCATGCGCACTAGATATCTAAATTGTCATTACCATCATTTGGTCGATACCTCTTCTGTTGGACTATTGGTCCCCAATGATATCATCCACCCAATAGTCAATGCTTCGGCACTGATTCAATATATTTATGTTAAAATTTGCAGTTACCAAATAATGTATTTATTTTAAAAACGTGCTACTCCCTCTCTGCATATGTGATCTTAGCTAATTTTCGTTATCCCGTTTAGGCCTTTTTGGCTTCCTTGCTCCCAAAAACTTAAAATATTTGGTTTAATAAATAAAAACGTAGGTATCTAATTTAGTGCGCAGGCCGCGTTTCTGTAATAACATTCATCAGGTACGCTAAAAAAAAAAAATGGTCGCCATGATATAGCTGAAATATTGCTGAAAGTGGCGTTAAACACCAAAATTCAATTCATTCAAAAGTCAAAAGATTGGAAAGTCAAATAATTGAACCTTGGTCTGATCCTTACTATAGAATATACAAATAAAACCTGACTATAGAAAACACAACGCAAACTTATGATATTAGACTAGCTCGCTGCTTGTATTGTCTCTGAGCTGCCATATTTATTAGCACCATATCAAATGAACATATACATTATTTTCCAATATATACATTTTAACTATTAG
>MJUT01028710.1:35062-50854 GCA_002080005.1 Gigantidas platifrons | reverse complement strand
AAACTGGCATGAAAATGGAGAAAAATACTTCTGTAAACTAGAAAAGAAAAATTTTATTAAAAAAACTATAACTGAGCTCATTGATGACGCAGGTATCATATATCAGATCAATCTAAAAATCTCCTTCAACAACACGATTTTTACAAAACATTGTATTCAACAAAAAATTTAGATTGTAATGATGAGTCTTTTTTAAATCATAATATTAAACTCACAGAAGAACAAAAAGACTTGTGTGAAGGTAATATAACATTTAAAGAATGTCCCCAATCACTGAAGTTAATGACAAATGGAAAAAGTCCAGGTTCTGATGGATATACTGTAAACGGGAAGTCAGATAAGATAAAGCGAAGTACTTTAATCGGTGATATATATCAGGAGGGTTTGAAAATGATAGATCTTCAATCATTTAATATTTATCAGAAAGTAGGTTGGATAAAACGATTATTTTCCAATTTAGATGGCGATTGGCATAAAGTATTATTATTCAATCTTCAAAGCTATGGCGGTGAAAGAATTTTAACTTTTCAGAAAGCTAAAGGAAGTTGCTATGAAGCTTACAAATCCTTTTTGGAAAGATGTTCTGTCTAGCTATCATTTAGCAAAACCTTATACAAAGTTGAATACTGATGAACTATTGTCTCATGATATCCTTCATTTTGTACCAGTAACTGATTTTAATTATTATATTAGATGGATAGAACACAATGTGCAGTATTTATGTGATCTTATTGATCCACATACTGGTAATTTTTATACTTTTGAACAGACTAGAAATAAACTGAATACCAATAATTTTTTGAAGTACCATAGTCTGGTGTCAAATGTTCCCAAGTACATCAAAGATCATTTGAAGGAAAACTGTGTAAATGTAAATTTCGACATACTTAGTAAAAAAGATGCCTATTTAGAAAGAATAGTTCATAGTAAAAATGTTAGGTTTATTTATAACGGTCTTGTGAATGCAATCATACTTCTTGATTGTGAAATAACAAATTGGTCAAAATATTTTATTATTTTCAAAAAATCTTGTAAAAGCTCATATCTTCAAAATTTTCAATTTAAATTGTTACACAGGATCATTCCCACCAATTCCTTTTTACATAAAATAAAGCTCAAGAATACTAATTTATATACATTTTGCAAAATTCATGATGAAACTATTGAACATCTATTCTTTGACTGTCCTGTGACACAAATCTTTGTCTAAACAATTAAAACAATATTACAAGAACTTGATTTTTGACAAAAACGAATATTTCTTTGGTTTTGAGTCAGGGGATCTTCTTGTTAATTTGATTTTAATTATTGCAAAAAATTACATCTTCAAGTGCAAACTCAATGAACAAAGGCTAAATATTGTAGAATTTAAACATAAAATTATGTGATACCGTTCACTTAAACAATATATATCAAAGAAAAACAATACCATTTTAGCATTTGAAATATTTTCAACTAATCATAATATTTTTTGTTTGTTTGATTCATATAGTGATGAGATTCTTTTTTCAGCTTTTTTGATTAAGTACAAAATGTCAAGAGCAATTTCATATTTTAGAAAAACAAAATGGTAAGAGAGTGTTTGTGAAAGATAAATGAAAGTGTTTATTACTATTATATATTATTATTTCTTTATTTTGTTTATCATAATGTAAAACCAATGTAGTCAACAACAAAAAACAAAAAAAAAACATTACAACGAGCAATTTATACAGCAGTCACCCAACAATATACTTATTTATTGACAATATTATTAAGTTTCAAACCCCCCCCCCAATCTAGAGACTGCTAAGTCTGGTGAACAGAAGAGGTATTGAGATTAATAATTCGCTCGAATGTGTTAAAAATTCCGGCACTCAAATGGGCTATGGTGTTTTTTATTTTCGCGCAAATGTGTTAAAAATCCAGCGTTCAAATGGGTTATACTTTGGCGCTCAAACGTCTGATTTTTCCCCTGCTCAAATGTCCACCGCTGAACGATCATATGGTAGTTAGATCTACATCTACCTATGCAATAAGTTAGATCAAGTTTGTCAGTCAATTGTGGCAGGTCTATGACTTCTCTATTTACTCCGGTTTCTCCAGCAATAAAATTGACTACAATGATATAAATAAAACATTGTTAAATGTTAAACAACCATAAAAAAAACCCATTGACAAATATTTTTTACAAAGATTTCTGTTGTTTTAATATATACATACAATGTGAAAAATTTATTAAAACAACAGAAATCTTTGTAAAAAATATTTGTCAATACTATAGTAGATATTTTTTGGTGAGAATAGAATTTTCAGAGCAATCTCTAATAGAAGGGGAAGTTTGAGATGTGAGATGCGATGAGAAATCTATTTCGAGCAAAACAGATCAATGATAATACGTTTATCGTGGATTTGGAAATGTGACGCCAGTGACATTTTACGTCACATTAGAAAACAAATACTTGATAATAGATATTATTGTGGATAAAGACCAAAGGAAAAATGTACAAATCATCAATATTAAGTATTAAGAGAAACAGTATTAGAAATTCATCTACTACAACAAATATAAGATTTTCAAACAGTTTATGAGTTATATGCATCTCTTTAAGACTATTATAATATTGATTCTTTTCTATGAGTTTCAACTTTATATGTTAAATTACAAAAAAAATTAATATTACCTCCACAGCAAATGGACCCCTCATTCTATTTGCCAAAAAACTATGACAAGATTTCACTAACACAGAGACTTTTCCGATTTTTTTACCGACATCCATGATGGTAGCTACAGTAGACGGTGATGACTTAGTGCTATAGATGTTTTCTAATAGTCTCATAATAAATGCTGGAGCAAAGAAATGCATGCCAGCTACTCTATCTTCTCTATTTGTGGCAGTGGCTATCTGTAATAAAAATCTTTAAACATTTAATATGGAAAATAAATGTGATATTTCAAGATAAAAGTAAATAGCATAGCAGTATTCAGTATATAGTAACTCAATCTTAGAAACAAGAGGCTACATTATTCCTTCATCAGCTAAAAAAAATATTTTGATTCCCAATGTTGCTGAAAAAAATATTCTGATTTTGGTGGAGGAAAAAAAAAATAATCTGATTCATAGTTTTTGTTATATAACCTAATGTTAAATTCTGGAAAACAATTTCATGCTTTGCACGAAAAAAACAAAATATTCTAACTCTCGTGTTGTCCTAAAAAAAAATTCTGAACGAAAAAAAAAACCATACCCCCCCTGCAAGTTAAATGGTCGGTCCCTTAGCTCCATTAAAAGTCAAAAAGAAAATTAATTTTCTCGACTACATTTGATCAACTACTTACCATATCTATATCTAAACTAGAAGTATTACTACACAGTATTGTTGATGGTTTACAGATCTTGTCTAATCTGGCAAAAATCTCCCTCTTTAAAGCTAAATTCTCATAAACAGCTTCAATTACCTTTATATAAATACAAAATACCTCTATTTTAATCCATGTTGATTTCATTTCTTACGATTATATCCTTTAATCATTACATTTTCACCTTTTCCTTGTATCATTATTTTAAACAGCACAACCATCAGTGTGAAACTAATGGGTCACCAAGAATGTTAAAATTAAGAAATAATTCATGGAAGCCGTAATTTGTATCCAATTTGAACATGGGTATGTAACATTTTCATAAAAATTTTATCCAGAGCATTACCTATGTTAAAACATTATACAAACTATGGCTTCCATGAATTATTTTGATTCTAGTAGGTAAAATCTAACTTATTTTTTTAAGTGGAAGTCAGTCATTGAAATGCATGTCATAACAAAATTCACTAACCTTCAGACTTACTTCCAGTTGTTTTTTTACATAGATAACTAAACAAGGCCATCCTTAAAAATATGTTTGTTTCCCGCACCCGACCTTACATTTTTCTAGTGGGTCGGTCGGTAGGGCAATTTTTTTTTTAAGTCAGGAACTAAACACGATAATACAAATCACTGTATCTACTTACAATAAATACCTTTATTCTAGGCATCAATTGGAAACTTAACATACAAATGAAATAAAACTTTGATTTCAAACAATTCTTTTGATTCAGTATAATCTAGAATGGAAGAACGGGGAAAACCGCAATTTGTCGAACATAAAGTCCGGAACAGAATCGGAACTTTCCACGTTGAGTACAGGAAAATAATTTTAAAATAAAATTTGATGTCCAAATACCAAAAAAAAAAATTTGGTTGCAACATTTTTGAACGGTCGGTCGGGTGTGGAAAACAAATGTAATTTTAATTTTGGCCTAGTATTGAAATTAAGTTACTGACATTTTCCAATTTGATGGCATTTTGAATTTAGCAACTTTAACAAGTAAAATGCTCACAAAATTGTAAAATAAATCAGTAACCACCTTGAGTCAAGGGCACCAGCGTTCCTTGTAAACTATGTCACTGGAAGATGACAAATTACACTAGTCAAAGTCAAAGATAGTTTTCTCTAGTATTTTTTCCAGAAAAAAAAGTTCTATGTAAAGAAACAATACAAGTATGTTATGTTTGTATGCACCATGGTCCTATAAGAATAAATGACATCAGCTAGCAATAATATTAATAATTTGTTCGACAATACACACGTGTATATTAAAATTTATCGGGAGTTTTATCACGGTATTATCTATATAGAAAGATGTCATGTTAGAATCTCCAATTATCCTGATTCTGAGCCATACAGTCTTTGCCCTTGTTCCTTAAAGCTTCATGCCTAGTGAAGAAGCAACAAATACCAATTTTACAGTCTTAGTTTGATCCAACCAGGGTTCAAACCCACAATCTACAGCACTTTAAGTGAGCATGCTAACAATTACACCACAGATAAGGTTGATATATTGATAAAGTTGCCATCTCATACAAATCAATCGCATGACAGGATTTAAAAGAATAGCATTATATACTTAAAATCATTATTTCTTAAAGATTATTATTACTATGTCTCAAACAACACCCGATTGATTGGTTGGTTGATTGATTGATTGATTGATATTGACTCACTTTCACTTGAGCAATTTTTACCCAGTCTTTGGTGTTGATTGAAACTTGTACTTACTACAACATGTGCATTCATTTCCACTTACTTGTTATGAAACAAACAGTTACAATTTATATTTTTGTTAAAAGGCAAGGGGGATAATCCTTGGTAATTATTATGACTTTTATATGCTATAGGGTGTGTCCCACTTTTATCAGCGAACCTCAAAAACATATACAGTTGAGTGATATTATGTCAAAATCGGTTGACTTAAAATAATGACTGAGTCAAAATTACTCTTTCTTGAAATTTGATGTGCTGAAATTTCGGGCGTCTAGAAGCGACTCAAGTGGAATGTAGCAGAAGGAGAATAAAAAGTGTTCTACAAAAGGATATATTAAAATTTCTTCTTTTGGTCACATGGAAGTTCTTCCGTTAATAATGAAGAAGTGAATATAATTTTCTTTAAAGCTGCGGGAAAATTAATGACATTTCCATCATGTATAGTTTAATTTGGACATATTCATTATTCTATCATTTCGTTGGACAGAGACCAGATAAACGACAGCAGCACCTGGAAAACATCCATTTACCGGGACCAGATATAACGGAAATATTATTGAAAGTGGCGTTAACCACCATAACTCTAACCTTACAAACCTCCTCCATTTACGGGGAAAATACGCTTTGCATTAAAACATTTTACCACCGTTACATTACAACTCATATTTATTACAAGTCTATGGAAGACTGTAAGCAGTATTTATATGTCAACAAATGTATGGAAGACTGTAAGCAGTATTTATCAGTCAACAAATCTATGGAAGACAGTGTAAGCAGTATTTATAAGTCAACAAATCTATTGAAGACTGTAAGCAGTATTTATATGTCAACTAATCTATGGAAGACTGTAGGAAGTATTTATAAGTCAACAAGTCTATGGAAGACTGTAGGCAGTATTTATAAGTCAACTAATCTATGGAAGACTGTAGGCAGTATTTATAAGTCAACAAGTCTATGGAATACTGTATAAAGCAGTATTTATAAGTCAACAAGTCTATTGAAGACTGTAAGCAGTATTTATAAGTCAACAAGTCTATGGAAGACTGTATAAAGCAGTATTTATAAGTCAACAAGTCTATTGAAGACTGTAAGCAGTATTTATAAGTCAACAAATCTATGGAAGACTGTAGGCAGTATTTATAAGTCAACAAGTCTATGGAAGACTGTAAGCAGTATTTATAAGTCAACAAGTCTATGGAAGACTGTAAGCAGTATTTATAAGTCAACAAATCTATGGAAGACTGTAAGTAGTATTTATAAGTCAACAAGTCTATGGAAGACTGTAAGCAGTATTTATAAGTCAACAAATCTATTGAAGACTGTAAGTAGTATTTATAAGTCAACAAATCTATGGAAGATTGTAGGCAGTATTTATAAGTCAACAAGTCTATGGAAGACTGTAAGCAGTATTTATAAGTCAACAAATCTATTGAAGACTGTAAGTAGTATTTATAAGTCAACAAATCTATGGAAGATTGTAGGCAGTATTTGTAAGTCAACAAATCTATTGAAGACTGTAAGCAGCATTTTAATGTCAACAAATCTATGGATTAATATAAGGAAATCTTGTTTCTGAATCCCTTTCATATTTAGTATTTATGTTGTATTTGACCATATGTTTTTTAATAATAAATATTGTTTAAACCAAATGTATGGAAGACTGTAAGCAGTATTTATATGTCAACAAATCTATGGCAGACTGTAAGCAGTATTTATATCCTCTTACTAAATCAGTATCCTTTAAATCTTCATACTTCATGGTAGGTATCAGTAACTGTGCTGCTCTCTCAGCCACTGACATGGGAGTTTTACCAAGCCTAACACTTCCTTCTATTATTGCACGAATAGTTTTAACACCATTTTCTAAGAACTGAAAAAAATGTGAAACTTGTCATAAAATTCAAAATTACTCTTCCAAGCAATCATACCTAGTTATACATTTTACTCCTGTACAGATTGACTTTAACCTATATATGTTTACATCACAGTAACCTTAAAAAAAATAAGACATAGTGAAAACAAGAAAAACTTTGACACAAATTATGTACACGGGGATGTTTCTGAAACATTTTTTTTATTCCACCCACTGAAATCATGAAATCAAAAATAAAATGTGAAAAACATGATACAGAGGGAACAGATTAGTATATGTGTGTTTAACACAATATAGCGTGGAGATCATAGTGGAAGAGATTAATATATTGTAACAGTAGAGTTTGTTTTACCTCCAAAAATGTAATGTCCCTGATGGGATTCGATCCCGGGACCTCTTTCATTGTAAGCTACCGTTCTACCAATTGAGCTAAAGGAGATCTCCACTAACACAGTTTGCAGAGGTGGTTATTAAATCAGCATATATTTAATACTTTATTAATATTATTTAACAAAATTTGTGCAAATCTCGTACCAGATTTTGTTGACAAGCTATCCATCATATTTTGTATATACAATTGGAATCTGGAATTCCATTTTCCATTTTTTAATTGTTTTGACAAACCGTTTAGTTTCTCTTTTTTTCTTGTGAATTAGGAAATTGAAGAAGTCAGTAGCTTGATGCACGTTTTATCTTAACCCATGTCATCCAGGTTACACTGGAAACATTTTTTCTACAATCACCTAAATGATTTATACAAAATAGACTCTTACATCAGACGCAAGCTTTATTTTGACACTGATTACTTGCAAAATTTTGCCAGTACTCTTTGGCTTGAACTTCCTAAATTGAATTTTCACTCGCATTTAGTGAGTATTTCCCATCAAATTTGATCCCTGACTATAGCAAGAAATATTAAAGTCAAATAATATTTTTTTATCAAACCTAAACGTCTCATTTTCAAGCTTGAAAGTATAAATACAGTAATACCTCTCTTATAAAGCTACCCCTTCTGCAATGAACATGTGGCTTCATAGAGGGGTGGCATCTCTGGAGGGGCACAGCTTAAGTATTTAAGGAATATTTTAAATTGTTGAACAGGTTATACGATATAACCTGGTTTGGGTAAGTATACGCTTAATAAACCGTGAAGCGGTTTACGAAAAGAGTAAACTGACCCAAACCAGGTTATGCAAGTATAACCTGTTCAACAATTTTAAATATTCCTTATAATTTAATTTTTACAATAAAATTTAATGATTCCTCGATTTTAATTACGATTATTTCATGTGACTATTTGAATTTGTCGTTGGTGGATGAACATGTTGGTGACGTCACAATACCAACCGAGGTTATCGAGTATAACCAAAATTTTCTCCAGACGGATTAGCCAATCAGATTGAAATATTGAAATCAAATTAAATTATTTCAACATAATATCAGTTATTCTGAAATCCTTTGGTGGGAGGGACCTTATAAGAGGACTACTATGTGGGGATAAGTTTGATAACAAAATCAAATTAAATACTTTGAGTAAATTTCTTGTAAAGTTAGGATCAGCTTCTCTGTGACATCATAAAAGATTCAGTTGATATGAAATAACTTTTTTTAAATGATTGAGAAAACTGGTATAATAGACGCAGGGAAAGTGATAACATACTAAATAACATGACCTTTGGCCTATGAACTCTTATAATTACCTTTTCATTTTGTTCCAATAAAAAGACCTGGTAGCCAGCATTGAGCAGACAAACAGCTATTCCTGACCCCATTGTACCAGCACCTATTACAGCAGTAGATTTTACAGGCAGTGGTTTTGCTGTCTGGAAATTGGCACCAGGCATCCTCCACTGTCAATTATTTAATACAAATGTATTTAATCAACATAAAAAAAAACATATAAATTTGAAGAAAACACATTTTGAGAAAAATTGCTTGCTTGGCAAAAATCCCTGAACTACACACTTGTTTAAAAATATGTATACCTGAACCAGGTACAAACGCAAACCTTACTGGTGAAAGGATGGGAATTACTATAAGGTTAGGGTTATGGTGTTTAACACCACTTTCAACAATATTTCAGTTATATCATGGTGATCAGTTTTATTGGTGGAGGAAACCAGAGTACCGGTAGAAAACCACCGATCTGCCGCAAGTATGTGAATCCAATATCACTAATCTGTTTAAAACAAATATTACATATTACAGTAAAACAAGGGAACATTGAACATGGTCACAAAAGGCAGGTGGTCACTAAATACAGGTTAAATTTATTATGAAATGCACTGCAGAGAGAAATAAAATGAAGGTCACACAATACAAGTTATTTCTTAATAAAGGTGGTCTTTAAAGCAGGGGTTAGGGTTATGGTGCTTAACACCACTTTCAACAATTTAACTTCAGTTAAATTGTGGCGGTAAGTTTTATTGGTGGAGGAAACTGGACTACCTGGAGAAATCCACCGACCTGTCGCAAGCCACTGACAAACTTTACCACATAATGTTGTATCGAGTACACCTCACCATGAGAGGGATTCAAACTCACAACTTTAGTGGAGATAGACACTGATTGCATAGGTAGTTGTAAATCCAACTACCATACGATCACGACCACCCATGTTTTTAAAGCATGTTTGACTGTACAATTTGATTCTTCAAACCATCAAGGAAGTGTATGATTCATTATTCTATTCATTGTACATTTTATCCATAGCATGTTATTATGCTAAAATCTTGATGATTTTGTTCTGTATTATGTTTGATTTATATGATTGTAATGTAATGTAATATTCTCTATAGTGTATTCTGAGAGATTAGTGTAGCTTACTGATTTTACCCTCAGAAAATAAAGTAGTACTATATATTAATACCGGGGTAGTATTATTATCAATTTTTTCGATTGTTATGATAACATTTGTTTTGACCCGTCAATCTTAACTGCTTATATAATTAACTTGCCATATACCCGTTTATCCATAATTGGAACATTTTCCCTTTGACCTTGCACAGTGATATTGTCAGTTTCAATGAACTTTGACCTTACACTTTGACCTTGCAGTGATATTGTCAGTTTCAATGAACTTTGACCTTACACAGTGATATTGTCAGTATCAATGAACTTTGATCTTACACAGTGATATTGTCAGTTTCAATGAACTTTGACCTTGCATAGTGATATTGTCAGTATCTATGAACTTTGATCTTACACAGTGATCGATATTGTCAGTATCTATGAACTTTGATCTTACACAGTGATATTGTCAGCATCTATGAACTTTGACCTTGCACAGTGATATTGTCAGTATCTATGAACTTTGATCTTACACAGTGATATTGTCAGTATCAATGAACTTTGATCTTACAGTGATACTGTCAGTATCTATGAACTTTGATCCTACACAGTGATATTGTCAGTATCAATGAACTTTGATCTTATACAGTGATATTGTCAGTATCTATGAACTTTGACCTTGCACAGTGATATTGTCAGTATCTATGAACTTTGATCTTACACAGTGATATTGTCAGTTTCTATGAACTTTGATCTTACACAGTGATATTGTCAGTTTCTATGAACTGACCATGATGCTGACAGTTATCTGTTAGTCTGACCCCAAACACAATATGATGTTACAGATAAAAAACAATAACATCAATTTTGAAGGTGTGTTTGATCTGTACCAGATTTAGATAAAGAGAGGCCCTAGGCTAATCCACATGTGAGGCCCCTCTCAATTCCACAACTTCACTACTGGAGTAAGATTGAATTGTGTTTAATCAATTTCAATTACATGTAGATGATAATGAGGGCTGTTTAAAATTGTGCAATATTCTGAAATGGAGTCCAACCGTGTAAGGAAAATAACTGAACGGTTGGTTAGAAAGTACAGTACGCTAAATTTTGAGGCCCTAGACTTCAGCCTATTGAGTCTATAGGTAAATCCAGCACTGCGTTTGACATAGGTTATCATTAGTATCACAGCTTGTCCTATCACATTCACTGTAATACTGAAGATAATGTCTGTCTCGACCTTCAAAACTGCTGATATTCTATATATAAAAAATATCTCATGTATGATTTTGACAATAAAGTAGAAGATATAAAATTTGTCACTGCAGTGCATGACATGTGATCATCAAATAAATGGTTACCCTAGTAACAGCTCTCTCAGCAAAGAAAGCATATCTCTGAGCAGCAGACTGTCCTGATGTTAATAATTTCCCCATTAATTCTTTCTCTCTCTGTAATCCTTCTTTATAAGGCATTGTTGCTGAAGCCTTCACAGCCTTAACACAATCCTAGAAGATAGAATACCGAATTTTAAGTCAATTTAATGAAACATAAAGACTTTTAAGTCAATTTAATGAAACATAAAGACTTTCAAGTCAATTTAATGTAACATAAAGATTTTAAGTCAATTTAATATAACAAAGACTTTTAAGTCAATTTAATGTAACATAAAGACTTCTAAGTCAATTTAATGAAACAAAGATTTTTAAGTCAATTTAATGTAACATAAAGAATTTTAAGTCAATTTAATGTAACATAAAGACTTTTAAGTCAATTTAATGTAACATAAAGACTTTTAAGTCAATTTAATGAAACATAAAGACTTTTAAGTCAATTTAATGAAACATAAAGACTTTTAAGTCAATTTAATGCAACATAAAGACTTTAAGTTAATTTAATGTAACATAAAGACTTTTAAGTCAATATAATGTAACATAAAGACTTTTAAGTCAATTTAATGTAACAAATTCACATTTCATAAGTTTGTTTATCCTATAACTAGAGATGGGTGTGTACATGTATATTTTAACAAGATGTTGCACACTACGTCGTGCTAAGAATATCCCCACTCTTTCATTTGTAAGTCGCATAGTAAACAGGAAGTAGATGTGCTGTAAACCTGGAAAGGGGAGACATGGTACAAGTCACCATGCCAAAGCCATATATCAAATATAAAATCATTTCTTCCAGTAGAAGCTGAGATAACTGTTACGAAAGTTTTCATTACGGCAAACATGAAAAATTCTAAGTCGCACTGTAAACAGTAAGTAGATGTGCGGTAAACCTGGAAAGGGGAGACACGGTACAAGTCACCATGCCAAAGCCATATATCAAATATAAAATCATTTCTTCCAGTAGAAGCTGAGATATCTGTTACGAAAGTGTGAACGGATGGACGGACGGACGGACAAGGTGATTGCAATATAGCCCCCTCTCTACGAGTGGGGGTATAATATTCAATCACCACCTATAACTAGAGATGGGTGTGTACATGTATGTTTTAATATTCAATCACAACCTTAACTAGAGTTGGGTGTGTACATGCATATTTTAATATTCAATCACCAGCTATAACTAGAGTTGGGTGTGTACATGCATATTTTAATATTCAATCACCAGCTATAACTAGAGATGGGTGTGTACATGTATGTTTTAATATTCAATCACCACCTATAACTAAAGATGGGTGTGTACATGTATATTTTAATATTCAATCACCAGTTATAACTAGAGATGGGTGTGTACATGCAGAGAAGTTAACTTTTCAGAAGGCCTCTCAGAGAGATTTCCTACAGCTCTCAGTGAATTTTTTTTTCGACGTAATGAATGCAATACGGAAACGCATAATTAATTAAATAATGTTGGTTTATTAACAACCATCAGTAGTAATATACATATATTAAATAAGATCAATGACAAAAACCAGAAATAGAAAGCTTATGCAGAACAATATCACAGAATCTGAAGACAAATGTTACATATACTTAAACCACCTTATCAGCCTGCTCACTCCTGTAAGAAACCACAGCTTTTTTTGCTTTCCTACAAACCTCAGGAGTTGGTTTATACTTAGAGCATGCTTGGTCTACATTAAACTTTGTAACCAAAAGCTTACACAATGTATCATTGAGTAGTTGTGACCTGAAACAGGTATGAATTTTCCTTACACAACTGAATACCCTCGGTCTCAGCATTAGAATTAGGAATGGATAAAAGGGGAATGATAAGTTTGCACATCAGTGGAGATCCCCCTTGTCACTTTTAGAAAGAAAGTCATAACCCTTAAGCCATTCATTTTTAAATCTGCTATTGTATCTTTTTCTTTTACGCGGTGCAGATGCCATATTTTACCGTCGTCAATGTAATCAAATTTCCCACGAAAATGTCAAAAACAGCTGATTAGAGTTCACTTCAAATATCGCGTGATACGAGATTTGGGTTAAAATCGGAACAGCCGATACGAAAGAACAGCCAAACAACAAAAATGGTGACCGTATTTTGTTTACATTTAGAAAATTCACCCACCGGGAGCATTATGCTAGGGATCGGTAGGCGAGAGAAAGGCCCTTGACACCGGTTGTCTCACGGGGAGACCGTGAGGGTTAACAACTCTGTACATGTATATTTTAATATTCAATCACCACCTATAACTAGAGATGGGTGTGTACATGTAGATTTTAATATCAATCACCACCTATAAGTAGAGATGGGTGTGTACATGTATATTTTAATATTCCATCACCAGCTCTTGATCTAAAATGAAAGTCCCCTGGAGAATCTTTCTAGATGTTATACATAAACTATAAGGATCAAGCAATATCTTAACTCACAATTGTGTCACGAAATAGCTGAAATAGTTAAACACCAATCAATCAATCAATCAATCAAGCAATCAACTTACAATTGGAGCTTCAAATCCTCTGTATTTCTTCTTTACTAATAACATGAACTCTATAAGAGAGAAATCTATCTTGTAGATTACAATAGATCTACAGGGTAAGAGGCTATGAGTATTTAACACCAACTTTCCACAATATTTCAGCCATATTGTGGCAACCAGTATTATTGGTGGAAATCGGAACACCCAGGGGAAAGTCCAAAGTTGATGCACTCATATAAGATACAATATATGTACATTATAGAAAAATATATTGTTTATTTTTAGAAGCTTCAGGAACAGATATAAATTGTTTCAAAGCAATTCCAAATACCAGTAAATTTAATTTTGACCGAATGTCTTCACAAAAATTGGGATTCACAAATATAAGTTTATTGATAGTAGTTCAAGCTCTCAGTGATAATCATAAAATGAACAAATTATATTTTTATTATGAGTTATCCAGAAAAATGTCTTATTCAATGTAGAGATAATGAGGTTTTCTAGCAAACCAAAAAAACATTGTTATTGAATGTCAAAATACCAAAGTTTTTGAGTTAATCAAGAAAATGACTTTATTGAATGTCGAAATAACAAGGTTTGCGAGTTAATCAAGAAAATGACTATACTGAATGTCGAAATAACAAGGTTTTTGAGTTAACCAAGAAAAATATTTTATTCAATGTCATGATAATGAGTTAACCAAGAAAACGATTTTATTGAATGTTGAGATATTGAGGTTCAATCATACTTAATATAAAGCTGCCTTAAATATAATACCAATATCTTACTAGAAGTTGTTTTTACTAGATCTTTTTATTATTTTTCTTGTAATACGCTAACACCTAATGACATCTGTTACAGTATAAAGTTATCTTTTAATCACAATATCTTACCATCAGCAATCTTGTCAGCTTGGTCAGCATCTTTAACTTTTCTGTTACTAAGTCGTCGATCAGCCAATGGTTTGTCCATTACAGACATAGCAAATTTAATACCAGCATTAACAACATCACCAGTAAATACCTAAAGATAGAACAGGAAACCTTAATACCAGCATTAACAACATCACCAGTAAATACCTACAGATAGTACAGGAAACCTTAATACCAGCATTAAAAACATCACCAGTAAATACCTACAGATAGTACAGGAAACCTTAATACCAGCATTAACAACATCACTAGTAAATACCTACAGATAGTACAGGAAACCTTAATACCAGCATTCACAACATCACCAGTAAATACCTACAGATAGTACAGGAAAACATAATACCAGCATTAACAACATCACCAGTAAATACCTACAGATAGTACAGTAAAACATAATACAAGCTTTAACAACATCACCAGTAAATATCTACAGATAGTACAGGAAACCTTAATACCAGCATTAACAACATCACCACTAAATACCTACAGATAGTACAGGAAACCTTAATACCAGCATTAACAACATCACTAGTAAATACCTACAGATAGTACAGGAAAACTTAATACCAGCATTCACAACATCACCAGTAAATACCTACAAATAGTACAGTAAAACATAATACCAGCATTAACAACATCACCAGTAAATACCTACAAATAGTACAGTAAAACTTAATACCAGCATTAACAACATCACTAGTAAATACCTACAGATAGTACAGGAAACCTTAATACCAGCATTAACAACATCACCAGTAAATACCTATAGATAGTATAGGAAAACATAATACCAGCATTAACAACATCGCCAGTAAATACCTACAGATAGTACAGGAAAACTTAATACCAGCATTAACAACATCACCAGTAAATACCTACAGATAGTATAGGAAAACTTAATACCAGCATTAACAACATCACCAGTAAATACCTACAGATAGTACAGGAAACCTTAATACCAGCATTAACAACATCACCAGTAAATACCTACAGATAGTACAGTAAAACTTAATACCAGCATTAACAACATCACCAGTAAATACCTACAGATAGTACAGTAAAACATAATACCAGCATTAACAACATCACCAGTAAATACCTACAGATAGTACAGGAAAACTTAAAACCAGCATTAACAACATCACCAGTAAATATCTAGAGATAGTACAGTAAATCTTAATACCAGCATTAACAACATCACCAGTAAATACCTACAGATAATACAGTAAACCTTAATACCAGCATTAACAACATCAC
>MJUT01028710.1:8763-26039 GCA_002080005.1 Gigantidas platifrons | reverse complement strand
CCCACCCGCCTGCACACCCACCCGCCTTTCGCCAAAACATAAGCCGACTGCAACTTCGTTGCAACTCGGCTAAAAAGTAGGAACTAAGGGTTTTGAAATGTTTACACTAGTCATTTTGATCCTTTACAACCATAGTTGCTATAAAATGTGTCTACTCCTTTTGCGAAATCTACAGAAAAGGTTTTAACATGCAGGGGAAATGGCACTCTCCAAAACCTGTAATATATGCTCCATGGAGAAGAGAAGGACAGGAAATCCACCTGAAACTTTTTTTTATATTTCTGTTCATTATTTCACATGCATGTATGCAAATTACCTGAATGCATTGACAGGTGGATTGTTTACTTCTAACACAGCAACTTTTCCTTGAACAGAATAGTCCACCATCTTTTTAATAACTTCACATGTATAACATAAAGTCCTTGTGAGTCTCATATATAAAGTGGAAAATCTGACCAGATAAACCAATGTTCTAGTTTATGACCCTGTAAGATAAATTCTGTATTAGATAACTCACCTGTACATTTATCTATGTTTAAATCAAGGTACAAAGTTGTTAAGAAGTTTAAATAGACTTTTACTGATTAAGTCATGAATTCTTTAAATAAAAAAAATAAATAAAAAAATTATTTTTGGATGCTTCATCAATATTGGTCATGCAAAGCCATTTTATTAAATAATTATTGTTATGTTTTTACCAACTCATAATTTTATCAGTTGGTAGGATTTGAATTTTTCACCACAAATTAAAAAAGATTAATTCCTTAATTAATTAATTAAAGTGGAGGATCATCTGAGCCTGTATCATTCACCTGTTCATTCCTATAATTTATGTTCAATCAAATCTAGATTTTCAGAAAAAATATTTTACATAATATATATGATAGACTCATATCGACGTCCAATCCTCAAATCGGCATCCACTGACGTCATTATCTCAAATCACGGTCCAATTTTAGGATATTCTCAAATTGGCGTCCTTTCCAAATTATCATATACACTATCAAAGTTTGCCATCAAAAATAATTGTAACAGCAGTTTTGTTTTTCTAATCTGTTTTTTTTAATGTTTTTTTTTTTTTAAGCATTTTCCCATTCTTTAATATTAAGGTTAGGATTAGGGCTAAGGTTAGGTTTAGGGATAGGGTTAGGATTAAGATTAGGGCTAGGGTTAAGGTTAATGTTAGGGATAGGGTTAAGGTTAGGGTTAGGATTAAGGTTAGCAGGTTAGGGTTAGGATTAGGGTCCGCTAAAGTAGAAGTACATGTACTCCTAAACACAATAGGATTTTATCTACAGTAGCTATATAAAATACCTAGGCATTTTTGTCATCAAGAACCCCTCATCTGGAATCTGGCCTTGTCCCTTCTCCATCATTGCTTCAAAAACATCCCTTAATGGGTGTGACGTAAATTGAAGTATATCGATTTGAGAAAGTGAAAACGGCCATATATTTTAGAATTGGACGCCCATTTGAGGATTGGATGTCGATTAGAGACTACACGTCGATCTGAGTCTTACATATATAAACGATTTTATCGATGTCTGGTTATCACCAAGTTTAGAATAACTATATAGCTGAAGATTTATCCTTTGAAAACTTGTCAAAATGTAATTTGTATCAATATATACATGATGGTCATAATAATATACAATTTTATTTAAGTCATCCAGTAAATAAATAGTTTATATATTTATCACTAGATATAGAATAATTTCTCATGCATTAAAGGTATAATGTCATTGATTTTGGTGATTTTTTTTCAGATATTTTCACCAGGAGTACATTAAAAACATAAATAAACACTAATTATCAAGTTTTAAAGTAAAAAAATCACTCCATTCTCCTTTATTTTCATGAAAATTAAAACACATCTTGAACATAAATTCAAATCTGTGCGACAATATACGCCCCGATTCATATGACCTTAGGTGACCTTTTACTACACATGTGCGAAGTCTGTTGTTGCTGAAAAAATTTTTTGCCGACGAGGTCATATGAGATTTTAAACTGATTCTGTTAGAAAATGAAACAGGAAAGAAGTTTTGGCGAATTATAATAAAACAGGAATTAACTTGACCATTGGATGGAATTGAAGGAAGCATTGAGAGTTCAAATGACATGCTGAAGTGCAATTGCACATGTAGTTCGGAAATTGGGACAATCTGCCCACAAAAAACAACGAAAATACACGTTTTTTGGTCGAATCTCGCCAATCAATGTTTGTACTCATGTTTTGAAGGTATTAACTTTCAACGCTTTGAAAAAAAACTTTCACAAAAATTACCATACTTACAGGCACTACTAACCCTTTAAATATAGAATCTGGTAGATATTTTATTATTGTCAGAAATGAACGTGTATGTACTAAATATGTAATTAAAGAGCTATTGAAGATGAATGCCATTTCATTTTAGAGTGTTATAGATACAATGTAGATATATCAAAACTTATTATTATAGAAATCCATTTACTTTTAAATTTAAAACTTTTACTTTAAATAACTTTATGTTTTTTTTTTGGTTGATCAGAAGTAAATGAAAGAAACAAGAGGCCCAAAGTGTCAAAAAGAGTGTTGTCTATTTTTATATGTGGATTTTATTTTTCAACCAATCATGATGGGTTTTTTTCTTTATGTTCCTTATCTATTTATAAATAAACTTCTTAGAGAAACACCCAGTGAACATTCCTACTACGCTTGGTTCCAATTGACCATGATTTCAGAGAAAAAGATTAAAAACAGACAACACCCTTTTTGACTCCTTTGGGCCTCTCATTTCTTTTGTATGCTTTGGAACAATAAAATACATTTTTTTAGAGGAACATCCAATGAATTTGAAGTGATATTGTCGATGTGGGTGTTCCATTTAAGGTTCGATTGTAGTGTAACTCCAAGGTATTTTGCTGAAGTTACTGCCTATACTGGTTCGAGATATACAAATGTATGCATAATATGGGAATGCATGATGGAGCCAATGTCATGAAATGTCTTTTGTGTTATTTTTTTTTTCAACAACAAAAATAACCTATGTATGTCATTATATTGGCTGTTATAGTTGTTGACTTCTCAAAATTGTAATGAACTCACCACTCATCTTTCCGAAAAGTATATCGTCAAGTTGTCGATTCTTTATTTTACATTAAATAATTTATGTCTGACTAATCCCGTATCAATTAAATAAATTAGTTTTTAAAGTAACACCCAACAAACGTTCTTTACCAGTGGAATAATTTAGCCTCCATTTATATTATGAATTTAATATCGTAATTATAAGAATAATATGAAAAGTTATATTTTTGCTTAAAAACGGATTTGTGTTCGGAAGCGTCTTTTAATGTTATAGAATGAATATTGTACTTTCACTTTAGAAATGGCTGACAGAACAAATGTCAAAATTTCAGAAAAACAATTTCAAAAAGCTGACAGAACAAATGTCAAAATTTCAGAAAAACAATTTCAAAAAACAAACATACACAGACAAGTTCAAAAGCCTGTGTTAGTGTCAAGATTTTCTAAAGAAGTGACTGACTTTAGTTCCCAATACGGTAGTGAAACAAGTATTTCATATACTGCCAGTAATTTAGCAGGAAGGAGCAACATATTTCCTGCTTATGGGGATTTTACTCAAGCTTGTGTGTTTGTAAGCTTTTCAGATATGTTTTCCCTTATCTTTCTTTCCTTCAGTTCAAACTGTCTTTTTTCCAGTATTGTCGGGTGCTGTAATTATGGTAGTCATAATTATATACATGTCCTACGTGTATATGTACATGTACTAATATAATATGTAGTCGGTTAGACTGTCTAACCAGACTGCTAAATTGCTGAGCATGCAGCATTAAGCAGTAATTAAGAGCAAATACTGGTCAGATTAATTAGGATAACATGTTTCTGAGTGGAGCGACATGTCTACATGTATGTAAGAGTCTTTTTTTTTTAAAGAGATACATTGGTCTTAGTGGAACGACATGTCTACATGTATGTAAGAGATACATTGGTCTTAGTGGATTACATATGGATGGACCAATATACACAAATGTAGTTTGTATTTCTAGTATAATAAATCTAAGGTTGTACATTTTTCTAGACCTACTGTCAGGGTTGGCAAAAAAGTGTGAAATACTCATATTTCCCAGGACGGCGGGAAATACTGGGAAATAAGATTGATTCTTAATTTACAAATATAATGGTACATGAACCTTAGATACGATAACGTAACCCTCATTCCACTTGTGCTCCATTTAGGGTTACGATTCGATCCCATTTAACGTATGGGAGCAGCGCCCGGAGTGATTGACATCGGGTTTTTTTTGTTCTAATTCTGTTGTAAGTGGTTGGAAAAATTAACGGGGGTGAAAGATAAATATATTTAAGTAAACCTTGAGGTGTTAAGTAAACGCTGCATCAATCCATGGTAGACTTATATCCATCTGAAAATTTGAATGCATGAAATTTTCTTTCTGTCCGACATTTTGTTTACAAGTTGCTATTTCACGTGCACATGCCTCGATTTGAAGATATCCTTATTTAGATGTCGGTTGTAAACATCGTAGTAAAAGTTTTCCATATTTGGCATTCAGATCCACATATATGGATAGGTTCTGCCCATTACAAGTAACGCAAGAGTCTACGTAAGGTGTTATGGCGGACAAGTAACAATTTTCATATACGAAACCGGTCTTGAAGATAGAAACAGGTATTGTAACACTTATTTCATATCACCATTACTTAGAAATTGTTGGGAATAATAAGTTATGACCAGATATGCAAAAAGAAAGTTGAAATATTTCCGGAACGAAATTTTTAATTTGCTCCCATACGTTGAATGAGATCGATTCGTAACCCTAAATGGAGCACAAGCGGAATGAGGGTTACGTTATCGTATCTACATGAACCTGTACACATTGTGCACTTGTTTACTGCGCATAGTGTAAATTTCTTTGAGCTCCAGATTATTGTGATATATCTTCTTATAAATTTAGCAAAGGACAAGGTGCAGTAAGGGCCGATTTTGGCCCCCTGTCAGATCTTTATAATTTTTATGTATATTGTATCCTTATAATCTTATTTTGTCTTAACACAAAAATTGGAATGATCCATTGATGCACGTGGCAGCAAACGGGGTGCCAAAAAGGGAGATAATTTGCCTATTTTGGGAATTTTTATTTTTCGCGTATAGCGCGATTGTGTTCCCTTTTATTATATATCTGCTTCTAATGATAGTGACTACTGAATCAATATTTACTAAGCTTCAAGTGGTGTATATCACATGAGTTTTAATTTTCTTTTTCTTTCCAAAGTGGTAACTGTAACTATGGTAACGAGAACCTGAGAGATAGTACAAAATACATACATGTACATGTATAAATATGATCAAATATATACATTTGAAGATGTTCACGACTGGCTGTATCTGTTAACATTTTTATTCATTCAGTTTTCATTATTTCAATGTGTTTTTTATTCTTTGAACTAAAATGATTGCCAAAAAATGAACTTGGAAATCCATGGATTATACGATACTTCGATTTTAGATAATGAAAAACGACGTTTTGCCATTTAGTTTGTAGATTAGTTTCCCAGTTATAAATTAAATATATGTTTTGTTTCTTTGTCATGTCCTTTAGGTGAGAAGCAATATTTTCCATTCCTATTGTTTTGATTTTCCCAACAAAATTATGAACTTGTATTTTCTGTATCCATCCGCATCGTTCCGAGTTCGCAAATATGTCGCATCCGTACCGTTACGTGAATTGTTTTAGTGACGTTATTTACAAAAATGCGATGAAAAATGTGCAACTTTTTCATTTTTGAACACGAGCGCAATGGAGAACCAAGTTCATATTTCACTGAAACATTATTAAGTAAAATTAGAAGAAGTACGCAAAGTATAAAGTTGGTTCTCAACTGCGCTCAATGTAAACTTCCCGGTCATCTAGTGCAAATGTCGTCAAATTGCGAAGTTTATTGAGATTGAACGATTTTAACGTTATTAAAAGTACGATTATCCTTATTTTCAATAAGAAATTAATGCATATGATCAAATATGAATAACTGAAGATTATTTATTTAAACTCAGACGTAACCCAGGGGATGATTTATTTTCATGTTAAATTGGGGGCTAAAAACGGCCCTTACTGCACCTTGTCCTTTAACATTTATTTGGAGTATAATATAGACTGTAGTTAATCTGTTTGTAAAATCTTCATATTAAAATGTTTTTTTAATGGATAGTGTTAATGTACAGATCTATATAAAATTGATCTTGGAAAATTGATATTTGTTAAAAAAAAATATTGATTTTG
Source organism: Gigantidas platifrons (assembly GCA_002080005.1). Taxonomy (NCBI): domain Eukaryota; kingdom Metazoa; phylum Mollusca; class Bivalvia; order Mytilida; family Modiolidae; genus Gigantidas; species Gigantidas platifrons. The sequence continues at coordinate 19,736 of MJUT01028710.1, read as the reverse complement.
ATAGAAATATTAAGAAAATTATTCTTTACTTGGAATCCCCTACTGTAGTTTAAAGAGACAATGCAATATTATAATTTTCCTGGGTGAAATAGTCTTTGATATTTTTTTTTTGTTTGTTATGATCATATACAAAATCTAGCTGGAACACTGCTTTATTGATATTACCTTGTATAAACAACTATCACTTACTGAATTTAATTTGCATTTGAATTTAATTAAGATTTATATAGCTTTATTATGATCTTTACATTTAAATATACAAAATTCTGTTTTTAATTTCTTTACTTTCTATAGAGAACATATGGACCATGGTGGAAAACTGTCCCATCTGCACCAAGAAAATTTAAGAGGACACCACCAAATTTTATCAGTGAAGACTATGTTGGTATGTAACAACATGATTAATAGAATTATTGTGTGAATTTAATTACTAGTAGTTTGACACAAAAAGATCTGATAAAAGTGAACTTAATAGAAAGTTCAGACCACACTGTGACTTACATTTTTTTTAAGCTAGAAAGCAACCATGTGTGGTTGTAGATAAAGGGTAAAAAAAAAATTACAAGTAAATAGTTGTTTGTTACAGTATAATTATGAATTATTCATTAATTATCTGAAATAACCATACTGTAATGCTAAATTTTGTTAAAAAAGAAAAAAAATTAAATACAAAAAACATTTTCTTTTAATTCCTGATAATTATATTTTTGTAAGGTTTGGTTTTTGAGTGTCTATCAGTTTATGGCAAATGATTAAGAAATAATTCATGGAAGCCAGAATGTGTTTTGAGTTTTAACATGGGTTGGCAGATAAAATTTACTAATATCCTGCCAACCCATGTTAAAACTCAACACACATTCTGGCTTCCATGAATTATTTCGATTCTGATACAGTGGAACTTGTGCAATCCGACACCTGAGTTTTCCGACATCCTGTGACATCCGACAAAAATTGATGGTCCCAAAGTATTTCTGTTAACTAAATTAAACCTGAGTATTCCGACATCCTGTACAATCCAACACATTTCCCTGGTCCCTTGGTGTGTTGGATTAGACAGGTTCTGACATCCTGTACAATCCAACACATTTCCCTGGTCCCTTGGTGTGTTGGATTAGACAGGTTCTACTGTATTTCTAACAGTACAAATAAGGTAGTATGATTTGATTGGAAAGACAGTAATTTATATTTATGTTTGCGGACAATGTCACACAATTTATACTGCCAAATTGGAGCAGACGATACCTCATCAACATGTACTTTTACGAGAGGAAAGTCAGTCTTATTGGTGGAGCATCCATAACAATAATACTTTGTTTGCACATTTTAAATGTACATCACATATTTATTAATTTGGGATATGTTGATTATTTTCAGTCAATATAGATGTTTAATCCGTTATTAACAATCGTGTAAATAATTTTATATTGTGATTTTATCACCTGGCATGTGTGTGCTGTGCATGTGCTAATGAGATTTTGCCATCTAATAAATCATTTGTATGTTTATAAAGCAAAAGAATAAAAGAAAAATTTATATGTTGGTTTTTACCGACAAAAACAAATTTTTAATTCTTTTGATGTACATGTATATATGTTTTGTATTTTCATAGAATTGAGTTTTGAATTGGAAGTGTATCCCTGTAAAATAGACGTATGGGAAACTTATAATCCTGGAGCTGTGGTGAGGATTTTAGCTTGTGATACTTCAACTGGTACAAATGTAGATGATGGTCGAGTCAGGTATGGCTAGATTGTAGGATTACGATTTACATATGTAAAGTAGCTCCCTCTTATCAGGACAAATTTCACATGAAATGAGATAGTACAATACTACTAAATTGTATCTCTCAAGAGAGGCTGACCCTAGTAGAAGACCGCTTTTTCATTGCAAAATAGGTGGTCTTGTAAGTTGGGGACCACTGTATTAAGGTTTTAATTACGAAGATCTCAAATGTTTCTCAAATATGATATCAATGAAATTAAATGAACTCTGCTAAGTAAAACATTTCCATTTATTAACTTAAATATGTATGCTTTTATCTAAACTAAAGTTTGAATCCATGTCGAAATAAATTTCATTGTAGATAATCATAATTTACATATTTCAGATGGCAAGTATTATGGGAAGGTAATCCAGAAAAATGTCCAGATAAAGCAAGAATTTTCTCTCCACCATTGAGGGAACCTCAGTTTAAAACTAGGTAATGGTGTAAGATAGTTATTAACAGACCATTTGCACATTTTCCGACTTTATTCTAAAATTATATATTTAAGTTTTTATATGAGTTACTTCCCTTTAATGCAGACAAAAGTTTCCATTTCATTCAAACTTAAACCAAAATAACATATATTTGTCTAATTCTCTGTATAAAACTTGTGAATTTTTTTATTTGCTATAAAATTATCCTCTTATCTTTTTACAAGATTCAAATATTTACAAGTTTTAATAAAATTATACTCAAAGTCTTTGTCCTTTTCGGTACTCATGCATCTGCATTAAACAGGAACCATTTTGTTCTCTGTTGTGGAAATAGTTCATATTAAAAATATCATAAACCATATATAAGTTAGAATATCTTAAATTTGTAAATGTGCAAGTGGCCTATTGATTATAAGAAATGCAAAACATAAACAAAAACAAAAATACTACACTGTCAAAACAAAGACTAGAGAAACTAATAATAAGCTGTCAAAAGAACACACCAGAAAAACCAATCCCACACCATCAAAACTAGTCAACAAACAAATACCAAACTACATAATGAAAAAATTGGCTGAAAGTGACTATAGACGTCTATAGAGCAAATACTATCAATCGTAAAGAGTATGTGAAAGAGCAAAAATTAATTGCTGCACATGCACCTTGAAATAAAAAGGTAGATATGGAATTTTAGCGTACACAACACGTTTCTGGAAGTGCCCTTATCAGGTCTGCTCAAAGTCAAAAGAATAGTAAGAAAAATTATTTTAAAGTCTTTGGGAGCCAAAAAAACCCCCATTATTTATCGCTGACCGTTAGATGCTAACAAACCTTATTTTCTTTATTTGATTACTAAGGATAATAAAACAAGTTAAACTGTCACCATTAAGAATGATAGAAACCTTAGGATACATGTAGTTCTTTAATGCTGGAAAATCCAACAGTAAGAATATTTAAATGCAAAATGGATTTTGGGACTCTTCTAGTTCAGAATATGCACTCATTAATACACACATTTAAACTGTGTACATGTGTATAAAAATAGAATAAGGCCGTCCTAAATTAATTCTACGTTTAACATCAAGGTAGGGTACCAAAACCTAGGAGGGAGGGAGGAAAATAAAAAACAAACAAAACGTTCAAACAACCTAAGAATACTTCAGTATTTTTTTCAGTGCTCAGTTGATAGCCTGAAGATGTGAAAAGCACAGTGTTTAGCATCAATAAAGATGATTTAGAACTGTAATTAATAGTTTTATTAATTAAACATGAGAAAGTAACAGTCCATGGATATGAAATGTCAGGTTTTTCTAATAACTTCATGAGATTTCAGAGTAAAATAACATTTCAAACAATGTGTGTTTGTTTTTTATTTTTGGCAAATTTTCAATACCTACGCGTGCGGGTGATGTTAAACGTAGAATTTTTTTAGGATGGCCTAATGGTAGTTGTGAAGGTCGAGACAGACATTATCACTAGTATCATCATATTGTGTTTGAAGTCACATTTACCTATAATTTTCAGCATCAGAGTCAGTTTATGACCATGAAATCAAAGGAAAAATCTCCTAATTGCCAATACAGTGGAACCTGTGCAATCCGACACCTGAAATTTCCGACATCCTGTGACATCCGACAAAAATGTATGGTCCCAAAGTAGTTCTGGTAACATAAATAAAACTTGAGTATTCTGACATCCTGTACAATCCGACACATTTCCCTGGTCCCTTGGTGTGTTGAATTAGACAGGTTCTGACATCCTGTACAATCCGACACATTTCCCTGGTCCCTTTGTGTGTCGGATTAGACAGGTTCCACTGTAATATGAATTACATATGATTAATGTAATGGTGTTTTAATTTCAGTCTGATTCGACTTGAAATGTGTCACAAATTTTGTCACTACTATACAGAACTAGACTGTGTATGTATGTATGGTACTTTAAATCCATGCTCCGACATGAAACTTATACTAAGACAAGCCTCATTATTTGATATCAAGGACTGTAGTGATGCTGATGAAATTGTATCGTTGACGATGGCCCACATGAGTACATTATCTGTATCATCACCATCAGACGAGGAAGATAATGATTTACCCAGCATTGATGAAAATAAAGATCCAAGGCAGTTATCAGGGGAAGTAATTCAAAGAATGCAAGGGGAAGTAACCGAAACAGAATTAATGGAAGGAATCAGAGATGGTGATGTTGAAATGGGGAATGGATACTTTGACAATTTACCTGTAAGATTATTTGTAATGGCATCTTGCATATTAATATCTGTAGTTTAAGATATACAGGAGAAAAACTTTGGAAAATGCTTTTAAAGCCTTACGTTTCGTATAGAAAATGAGAAAAAGGCATCCAGTATGAGAATTTCATTTCAATAGTTTTGGCATCATATGATGATCATTTGTGATACCTCAATGCTGGTGAAAGTTTTGAGGGATCAAACCCACAGAGCTGCACCATAGTTGGTAACATGTTTGGAGAGTGCCACTCTACCTGCAAACTAAAGACCTCTTTTGTATATTTCAAATAAGATAAGGAGCATAGTAGCTGCTACAAAAGACGAAATGTTTACTCCTTAGCTGACTAGCCATACTTTTACTCCTTAGCTGACTAGCCATACTTTTACTCCTTAGCTGACTAGCCATACTTTTACTCCTTAGCTGACTAGCCATACTTTTACTCCTTAGCTGACTAGCCATACTTTTACTCCTTAGCTGACTAGCCATACTTTTACTCCTTAGCTTGACTAGCCATACTTTTACTCCTTAGTTTGACTAGCCATACTTTTACTCCTTAGCTGACTAGCCATACTTTTACTCCTTAGCTGACTAGCCATACTTTTACAGTCAAAAGTCATTCTTGTCATATCTCAAATACTGCTTGCTGGTTGTTCAGCAATAATCAATCAATCATTCTTGATAAAAAGTCTCATATTTATATGAACGCATTGGTGGCGTAATAGTTAGCTTGCTCACCTCAAGTGCAGTAGATCGTGGGTTCGAGTCCGGTCAGGTCAAGCCAAAGACTATAAAATTGGTATTTGTTGCTTATCCGCTAATCACACAGCATTAAGGAGAAAGAACAAAGACTGGTTGGCTCGGAATCAGAATAATGTGTCCGAGTGAAGTGACATATCTACTCGCGGACTGTTGTTTCAGTGAGCAAGCGCTATAAAAATCCAACTCAGTGTTTTGGTCTAGAACAAAGAGGACCTCATCATCATTTCATTGAAAATTAAATTGTTCTTGCCATGATATGGCTGAAAAATTACTGAATTGGTGTTAAACAACAATCACTCACTCACTCATATTAATATGCACATTCGTTTTTTCTTTTCATGGTAACAGAGGAGTTTGGTTTTCTTAAAGAATCTGAAATCATTTTTTTTTTTTTTTTTTTAAGATAATAGAAATGAAAATGAAAAAATGTGCACTTGCATTGTCTTAACTTAATTAGTTGTAATGACAGGTTGCATATTTATGCCCATGAATAATGGTTCATAATAGATTGACCATGTTTACTTTTTTGTGAAATTCAATAAATACTTACTTAAATAACTGGCAATATTTTAGTAAAAAATGTTTTTTCTCACAATTTTTCAATTCTTTTTTATTATGTTACCATGGTAATTTTAATTTTAATAGGATGAAGTAATACAGTTGATACTTAGTTATCTAGATGTACCATCATTGTGTGTTGCAAGCAGAGTATGCAAGTATGTATTTACCATAATATTTATATAATAATATAGACTATTATTCTGATGACTGGGGGTGTGGATGGGACGTATCTGTTTTAGAATTCATAGAATTCAGAATGTGGTCCAGTCTATTTGATGTTAGGTTTGAAACGAAAGAAAATTGGTGCTTGGTTTGAATAATCCGAACTGGCTGGGGGTTGCATTGGTCAGTTCTAAATAACTGTCAGGTATTTCCTCACCCAGTGAGTCTGGTAATCATCATATACAGTACAGCCAGTGTGGATTGGTGATTTTCCTTGCCCCACTCAAAAAATCCACGCATATTCCACGCGTGGTATCCACGCAGAATATTAGTGGAACCCACGTTTACCTGTATTTTACCCGCGTCATTAGCTAGGTTTCCACATGTGTTCTTGCGTGGAAAGGATTTCCTGTTATCTCAGCTATTTAATATAGTTCTACAGTATTTTGTTTTACAAAAATGTATGTTTTAAAAAAAAAAAGTCTTTGTTTTTGTGCATTGCGGTATTCTAGCAGGGGTTGTGTACATCGGGAAGATGTCAGTTCCGTGGTGACAAAAATAAATATTGTCATTCCATTTAGTTTATGACAATTTTATTAACTTCTTTATTCCAAAGTATATTGTGCCGTTTTATTATTCCAAACAGGTTTCTCCGTTTAGTACTCCAAGCTAAATACATACAAATTTTATGTATTGTTACCCCACGCCATTTGTGCACAACACAGTAAAAATGACATTATCCAAACCTTGTTAAAATTACTTTATTTTCTTTTAAATTGAATGATGGTGTACAATGTAATTCATTATCTAAAGGACTTATGTGGATGTCAGATTCATTGTCCAGCAGGTCTCTGCTATTAAAATATGGGGAAAAAACGATGTCAACAGTCAATAAATGTATGAGAAACAAACAAGTGTCGATTTCACTGTAGTAGAATAAATCAATCAACGATTTGTATGTAAACAATGTCAATCATAGTGTATATTTCAGGGTTGGAGGAAGTAAAATGACTACGATTATTTTCAAGAGTTTTTTGTCAATCTTCTTTAACGGATTGAAGTTTTATTAAAACTATAACAATTAAATTTCATTTATATTCCGTAAAAGTGAATGTGAAGAAATGTGAGGTTGTACTTTTCTTCGAAATTTTATCAGCCATATACATGTACATTTGTTCATAGATGTTATACATTTGTTGTATTTTTTTCTTTCACATTTGCGAAAGAGCGATAAAGTTAAAAAAAATTATGTATTTTCAACTTTGACCCAGTGTTCTTATGTTCCTCGTGATGTTACACCTTCCATGTGTGTATCGACCCTCAGTTCAGCACAGGATACCGTTCGATCTTTATATCATGTTTTTGTATGTATATGCAGTTCATGCCTGTGAGCACATTAGTTAACTTTGACGCCGCTGAAGTAGTCCACAACACTTGGTTACTTTGTTTAGCATCAAAATTATGATTTGGACTTACATAGATGCATATGTGTGTATTGGCCCTCAACACAGGTATAACCGTTGGGAAATGTTCGTCGAAGGAGGATTGTGTGTCCTATGCATAACGCATGTGAGACATAAGGGAACGACTATTTGCCGCAAAAAGAGGGGGTATTTCTTTTTCCTCAAATGAAATTATATTCTGATTCACAGTAGTGTTGATGAAAGAAAATGCCACATCAATAGAAAGACAGATCAATATTAAGTGTGTTCAAGAAGACGTTCCCCTTATCGTTTAGACTGGTTTTCTCTGTGTACTCTGATTTCTTCCACCAATAAAATTGACCACCACAATATAACTGAAATATTGTTGAAAGTGGCATTATACACCATAAATCTTATTGTTTAGGTATTGTCTTGTATTTATTTACTGTATACATTTTGTATACCTAGCGTAATAAAACTTTATTTTATTGAAAAAAGTCAGATATAACTGATAAAAAGGAGTATATATTTATCTTTTTTGTTTCAATAAATTTTCATTTGTGTCTCCACTGAAGAAAACTACAGGTTCGAAGTCTCTGGATTTCTGTAAAGCCTTCATTTCTTTCTCGGTACCGGAACCTAGAATCACTGCTGTAGATACTTGGTCTGGCCTATTCCACTGGACCTCATATAGTGAGGAGACTAACACCTGCGAAGAAGAAAAATACAACTTAGACTTACAGATATCTTCGCCGTGTATCACAAACACCGGATAAACTAGTAGTACTACCCCATTTTATATTCTTAGGGGGAAAAGCATACCAGTGTATAGCAGCAATATGCAGTAATAATGTTCGTCCTTAGAATGTAAGGGATCATAGATTTATTCTAACCAGGATGCTTGCAGGATCCTGGCAACTGGCTGCCAGAGTTTAGAAGTCCTCTTATCAGACATTAAATGTCATGTCTACCAATTAATCACAAACAGTAGCAATGATTTAATATTCAGGATGTATCAGCACTTACAAATGTACAAGCATTTTGAATCACTATCTGTTTAATGTTAGAAATGAAGTCTTAATTACAATCTTGAGTGTATATTCTCTGAGGTAGAAGACTAAAAGTATTAGTCATTAGAATGGCCGTACTGTCTCTTCATCTTAATATATAAGTTTTAACAGATTAAGATAATGTTTTTATATTTAAATGCTTTATCAGATTTCATATTATCATTAATATGAAACAAGAATAAAAAAAGATAAGCTTTTACTATTTTTAAGTTTTTTATATGAATGCATCCATGTGTCATAATCTAAAAAATAATGTAATGAGTCAGGATATTAGAGTGGTGATCATCAGAAGAATTGTTTATGCCTATTGAAAATTTGACAGTTTCACTCTCTTTTAAGCTGTCTTACTTTTTTGGGGAATATTGAACAAAAAAATCTAGTTCACATGTCAACTCAATACTTCATTTGTCCATTTTGATTTAATGACTTGCTATTTTGTTGAAGAATATTCAAACCATATGCAAGTATCTTATTATAAACACATAGAATAAATAGATAAATATTATCATGTAAAAGCAGGTAAATGCTGCTAAAAACTGGTTAATGCTGCAAAAAGCTGCTTAATGCCGCAAAAACCTGGTTATTGCTGCAAAAATGTGTAATCCTTTAAATCCTTCAGAGTTACTATTAGCAATTCTAAAATATTTGTCTCTGGAAGACTTAAAAGTTGACAGTTGTGTGTAAAAAAAACTTTACAGTTTAGTTTTTGATTCATATTTGTTGAAGCATTTTACCATCTACAACAGCAGATGGACAGATTTGATAATTAGTAATATTTCAAAGCATTCTAGTTATGTTGAATTTTTGGATTTATTTCATTGTATAAACATACATGGGAGATTTTACAAAATTTATAGATTTACTGAAGTTGAGACTACTAAAGGTATTAAATGTGGCTCATACCAAATTTACAGATGAACATTTTTGTACTGTTCTGAATGTTGCACCTGTTTTGTAAGAGCTGTAGATTAACGACTATTCTTTTATAACTGATATAAATTCAGTAAATTGTATATGTGATTTAAAGTTTCTCACAACACTGAAAATTGGATCAACCATAAATGGAATAAGTGTTGATGGACTTTTCAAAATAGTCATTCATTGTAACACACTGAACAATCTTGATATTTCGAATGGAATTATTCTTGATGGACAACAATTTCAAAAACTAATCAAATCTGGAACAAGCCTTGAATTTCTCAATATATCTGGATCTGAGGTTTCAGACTATGATCTTGTAAGTTGTATTTTATACTTGAAGAAGCTGAAAACATTGATTGTAATCAATTGTCATGTCAGTTTAAGCGGAAAAACTATAGTACAAAATCAAATTTCAGGTATGAACATTTATATTCTCCCACAGTTTTAAAATGGACTTTCCGACAGAAACTTAATGGATGTTCTCGCAATCAAATAAAAGTCCAAATAGACCACTTATAATTGGCAATTCATTGAATGAAAGTACTTCTGAAATATATGAGAACAACACAGTAAATCAAACACCAGATAGAGAATCATGGATTCTTACTCCATCTGGAAGTACACCAGAAACACCCTATAATTTACAACATTCTCTAATGCTGTAAAACTCCTGTTATTACATTTATTACAGAGTGAATTATACAACAGGAACATTTCAGAAAAGGTAATTTCTGGGAAAAACTTAATCAAGTGCAATAATTAATCAAATTAACATGCAGTTTCCATATTTTATGACAAAAAAGTGAACTCAGACAAGGTAGACAGTGGACAAAAGTATTCAGACGCTTCCAATATTCGCTACATATTTCATAAAAAACAACAATTTTTGAAAAATATATCTCGAAGTTAATTCTTGTCCGATTTTGATAATTTTTATATCAATAAATTCAGAATTTAACGGCATATTGTCTACAAAAAATTTTTCATACCCAAAATTATTGTTGTTTTCTGTACTGACCTTCATAAAATGAAGATTAAACACCGAATTATTCGTGAATACGCTACGAAACGTTTTTTCGATTTAAAAAAGCTGACCATCGTTACCGGAAGCTAAATAATTATGCACTGACCTGGGCGAGGCCAAATCTATTTTTATTCCATTAGCCCGGATGCTGCAGCATGGTAAGTTTCTATAAAGTTGAGGAAAAAAGCTATTTGCAAACTGATTGTATCTAAAAGACGTAGAATAAATAATTTCTGTATCGGGAATAGATTTTCTTTGATGAAAACTACATGCTTTAACAGATTCAGCCGATATTTCCACGATAACCATTGAAAATATGCCATGTCGTTTATTGTTTCTAAACAGTGTGCATGCTCAAGATGGGTTCACATAGAAGGTCATATGAATAGATTTGAATTCTTGTCATCCTGGACAATAATTCCGATAACGATAGTTTTGGGTCTTTTTTGTCAAAAAATTGTATCTTTTGCAGCATAACTGGGTGTTAATCTTCATTTTATGAAGGTCAGTATGGAAAACAACAATAAATGGTATGGCAAAATTACGCCTTTAATGTAGTTTTACTCTATAATTTCAAAATAATTTTCTATGAGAAACATTT
>MJUT01028705.1:238664-252212 GCA_002080005.1 Gigantidas platifrons | reverse complement strand
CAATAAATATCAAGGGATATTAATAGGAACATGTGGACTAATAAAAATCCGACCTAACGCTCTGCGTTTTATTTGTATTTTGGTACAAATGTAAAATATTAGAGAATGACATGCGACACCATACAGATTAAGCTTCAAATAAATCAGAGAAAAGTAACACTTGGAGTATGACGGTTGCTAATAGCCGCCTATCAATGAAATATTTAGGTATTGAACGGCTACACATCCCAAATAAATAAAAGAACGATTTAGGTTGATGGTTGATTTAGTATCACGTAGTGTATGAGGCACACGGCCATAAACTATAAATTTATATATTTGAGTTACCAATTTCAACCAAAGTATTTATGGTAACAAATCAGATATTTCCCCAGTTCTACATGGTGACAACAGTATCATATCAATACACAGATTATAAATAATTGTATTGTAAACAGTAACACGTTCATATACAAAGCAGTGGAGGAACGATGACATTATTCTAGTTTTGGGGGTCAGCTCGTTCAACAATTCTTTTTAAAATTAAGACTTAGACTATGACGTGAACGACATTGACCAATAAATTGATACATTTGAGTCGTAGAATCTTTAATATATTGAATGTTCTAGCACGGAATTACGATATAGGTAAGTAGACTTACATTTACTTCTTTGATCTTAATTTAATGGCACAAAGTTATAATATCAATTAGAGAGAGAAACATGAAACCATTTCATATTTTACTTAATTTAAGTTACCACATTTCAAGACAAGTGCGTATTGTAACAATTAAGATAAGTCACCAGTTATACATGGTAATACCCGTGTCAAAACCATACACATATTATGAATGATTAATAATCTCGTGACAGTGAAACGTTCATGTACACAATATTGGTGTAAAGATTGTATAATTTTATCTTAGGCATCAGGAAATTCTTTTTAATAAACAATGAACAGGGGGGGGGGATAATGTGGACTCTCATCGATAACATCAGCAAAATGTCTTTTAGAAGCCGAGACGCAATATTAATAGAAATTGCAAATAAAAAAAAAATATCAAGGGATATACATCGAACAGCTTAAACTGATAAAATTCCCACTTAATGGTTTGCGTTTCTTTTTATTTAACGTCTCTCGTCCTACAAGAAGTATGTCCACAATAGAATCACTCCACTAGTGAACACCAAAAAATAAAAATGAGTACAAAGACAACATTTTAATATTAATACTTAGAGTATGACAGGAACGACATTGACCAATAAATTGAAATAATTGAGTCGTAGAGTCTTTAGTATATTGAATGTTCTTGAATTGAGATGTTATATTTAATATTCCAGCTACGAGTCATGACCGTAAGTAGATTTACATTTACTTCTTCAATCTTAATTCAATGGCACACAATTCTTCATATTACTGGAATCGTACGTTAGCTCGAAGAAATAATTGGATTCCATTCGAGTCCAACATAACTAGATTTTACTTTATGTCATTATATTTATTCTCACAGAGTATAGATGGTGTTGGTGTCCGTTTCAATCACTAAACATGTTTCTTTGTTGTTTCACAATCAATGATTACAAAATTTAAACAGATTCACGAACCAAGTTAAGTTACCACATATCAAGACAAGTGCGTATAGCAACAATTAAGATAAGTCATCAGTTATACATGGTAATACCCGTGTCAAAACCATACACATATTATGAATGATTAATAATCTCGTGACAGTAAAAAGTTCATGTACAAAATATTGGTGTAAAGATTGTATAATTTTATTCTAGGCATCGAGAAATTATTTTTAATAAACAATGCATACGGGGATAATGTGGGCTCTCATCTATAACATCAGCAAAATGTCTTTCAGAAGCCGAGACGCAATATTAATAGAAATTGCAAATGAAAAAAAAATACATATAAAGGGATATACATGGAACAATTTAGACTGATAAAAGTCCCACCTAACGCTGTGTGTTTCTTGTTTGTTTAACGTCTCTCGTCAAACGGGAAGTATTTCCAATATAGAACCACTCCACTAGTGAACATAAAAAAATACATATGTGTACAAAGACAACATTTTAATATTAAAACTTAGAGTATAACGGTAACGTCATTGACCAATAATTTGATGTAATTGAGTCGTATAATCTTTAATATATTGAATGTTCTTGAATTGAGATGTTATATTTAATATTCCAGGACCTCCTCATGAACGGGGTGACTATACCAGTAAGTAGACTTACATTTACTTCTTTAATCTTAATTTAATGGCACAAAGTTCTAATATCAGTTAGAGAGAGAAACATGATACCAGATCAAGCTTCAAATGAAGCAAGGATCACAAAATATTGGGCCCCAAACACTCAGACAAATACGAATAAAGATTACCTGTATCGATACCTCTAACAGGTCAGTAGCGGTCGAAATGTAATAATTATAAGTTGTTGGTGCTTCAGATTAATGGAATCGTAAGTTAGCTCGAAGAAATAATTGGAGTCTGAGTTCGTGTTCGACATAACTAGATTTTACTTTATGTCATTATATTTATTCTCACAGAGTATATGTGGTGTTTGTGTCCGTTTCAATAACTAAACATGTTTCTGTGTGGCTTTACAATCACGATAGAACATTTTAAACAGATTCACGAACCAACATTTTATAGCTTTAATATTTTACTTAGGTTACCACATTTCATGACAAGTGCGTATTGTAACAATTAAGGGAAGTCACCAGTTATACATGGTAATACCCCTTGCCAAAACCATGCACATATTATAAAAATTAATAATCTCGTGACAGTAAAGAGTTCATGTACACAATATTGGTGTAAAGATTGAATAATTTTATTCTAGGCATCGGGAAATTCTTTTTAATAAACAGTGAATACGGGGATAATGTGGGCTGTCATCGATAACATCAGCAAAATGTCGTTCGGAAGCCGAGACGTAATATTAATAGAAATTGCAAATGAAAAAAATAATACATATAAAGGGATATGCATGGAATAGTTTAGACTGATACAAGTCCCACCTAACGCTCTGTGTTTCTTGTTTGTTTAACGTCTCTCGCCAAACGGGAAGAATTTCCAAAATAGAACCACTCCACTAGTGAACATAAAAAAATACAAATGTGTACAAAGACAACATTTTAATATTAAAACTTACAGTATGACGGGAACGTCATTGACCATTAAATTGATATAATTGAGTCGTATAATCTTTGATATATTGAATGTTCTTGAATTGAAATGTTATATTTAATATTCCAGGAAGTCCTCATGAACGGGATGATTATGCCGGTAAGTAGACTTACATTTACTTCTTTAATCTTAATTTAATGGCACAACGTTCTAATATAAGTTAGAGAGAGAGAAACATGATCCCAGATAAAACTTAAAATGAAGCAAGGATCACAAAATATTGGGCCTCAAACACTCAGACAAATAAGAGTAAAGATTACCTATATCGGTACCTCTAACAGGTCAGTAGCGGTCGAATTGTAATAATTATAAGTTGTTGGTGCTTCAGATTACTGGAATCGTAAGTTAGCTCGAAGAAATAATTGGAGTCTGAGTTCGTGTTCGACATAACTAGATTTTACTTTATGTCATTATATTTATTCTGACAGAGTATATGTGGTGTTTGTGTCCGTTTCAATAACTAAACATGTTTCTGTGTGGCCTTACAATCACGATTGAACATTTTAAACAGATTCACGAACCAACATTGTAGTTCATTGTTCAAATCAAGTAACGATGATTAGTAAATGTATAGCTTTAATATTTTACTTAGGTTACCACATATCAAGACAAGTGCGTATTGTAACAATTAAGATAAGTCACCAGTCTTACATGGTAATACCCATGTCGAAACCAGACACATATTATGAATAATTGATAATCTTGTGACAGTAAAAAGTTAATGTACACAATATTGGTGTAAAAATTGTATAATTTTATTTTAGGCATCAGGAAATTCCTTTTAATAAACAATGAACGCGGGGATAATGTGGACTCTCATCGATAACATCATCAAAATGTCTTTCAGAAGCCGAGACGCAATATTAATAGAAATTGCATTTGAAAAAAAATATATCAAGGGATATACATGGAACAGTTTAGACTGATAAAATTCCCACTTAATGGATTGTGTTTCTTTTTATTTAACCTCTCTCGTCCTACAAGAAGTATTTCCACAATAGAACAACTCCATTAGTGAACACCAAAAAATTCAAATGAGTACAAAGACAACATTTTAATATTAAGACTTAGAGTATGACAGGAACGACTTTGACCAATAAATTGATATAATTGAGTTGTACAATCTTAAATATATTGAATGTTCTTGAATTGAGATGTTGTATTTCATATTCTAGGATCACTGGACGAAATTGTCCGTAAGTAGACTTAGATTTATTTCGTTAGTCTTAATTCAATGGCACAAAGTAATAATATCAATTAGAGAGAGAAACATGATACCATTTAAAGCCTAAGATGAAACAAAGATGACAAAATATTGGGCCACAAACACTCAGACAAAGAGGAATAGAGATTATGTGAAATGATGCCTCTAACAGGCCGGTAGCGGTCGAATTTTAATAATTATAAGTTGCTGGTACTTCATATTACTGGAATCGTAAGTTAGCTCGAAGAAATATTTGGAGTAAGTTAGTGTTCGACATAACTAGATTTTACTTTATGTCATTATATTTATTCTCACAGAGTATAGGAGGTGTTTTTGTCCATTTCAATCATTAAACATGTTTCTGTGTGGTTTCACAATCACGATTGAACAATTTTAACATATTCATGAACCAACATTGTAGTTCATTGTTCAATTCAAGTAACGTTCATAAGTAAATTGATAGCTTTAATGTTTTACTTAATATAAGCAACCACATTTCAGGACAAGTGCGTATTGTAACAATTAAGATAAGTCACCAGTTATACATGGTAATGCCCCTTGCCAAAACCATGCACATATTATAAAAATTAATAATCTCGTGACAGTAAAGAGTTCATGTACACAATATTGGTGTAAAGATTGTATAATTTTATATTAGGCATCGGGAAATTCTTTTTAATAAACAGTGAATACGGGGATAATGTGGGCTGTCATCGATAACATCAGCAAAATGTTGTTCGGAAGCCGAGACGCAATATTAATAGAAATTGCAAATGAAAAAATAATACATATAAAGGGATATGCATGGAACAGTTTAGACTGATACAAGTCGCACCTAACGCTCTGTGTTTCTTGTTTGTTTAACGTCTCTCGCCAAACGGGAAGTATTTCCAAAATAGAACCACTCCACTAGTGAACATAACAAAATACAAATGTGTACAAAGACAACATTTTAATATTAAAACTTAGAGTATGACAGAAACGTCATTCACCACTAAATTGATATAATTGAGTCGTATAATCTTTAATATATTGAATGTTCTTGATTTGATATGTTATATTTAATATTCCAGGACCTCCTCATGAACGGGGTGATTATGCCGGTAAGTAGACATACATTTACTTCTTTATTCTTAATTTAATGGCACAATGTTCTAATATCAGTTGGAGAGAGAAAAACATGATCCCAGATAAAACTTAAAATGAAGCAAGGATCACAAAATATTGGGCCTCAAGCACTCAGACAAATAAGAATAAAGATTACCTGTATCGGTACCTCTAACAGGTCAGTAGCGGTCGAATTGTAATAATTATAAGTTGTTGGTGCTTCAGATTACTGGAATCGTAAGTTAGCTCGAAGAAATAATTGGAGTCTGAGTTCGTGTTCGACATAACTAGATTTTACTTTATGTCATTATATTTATTCTCACAGAGTATATGTGATGTTTGTGTCCGTTTCAATAACTAAACATGTTTTTGTGTGGCTTTACAATCACGATTGAACATTTTAAACAGATTCACGAACCAACATTGTAGTTCATTGATCAAATCAAGTAACGACGATTAGTAAATTTATAGCTTTAATATTTTACTTAGGTTACCACATATCAAGACAAGTGCGTATTGTAACAATTAAGATAAGTCACCAGTCTTACATGTTAATACCCGTGTCGAAACCAGACACATATTATGAATAATTAATAATCTCGTGACAGTAAAAAGTTAATGTACACAATATTGGTGTAAAAATTGTATAATTTTATTTTAGGCATCAGTAAATTCCTTTTAATAAACAATGACCGCGGGGATAATGTGGACTCTCACCGATAACATCAGCAAAATGTCTTTTAGAAGCCGAGACGCAATATTAATAGAATTGCATTTGAAAAATAAAATATCAAGGGATATACATGGAACAGTTTAGACTGATAAAATTCCCACTTAATGGATTGTGTTTCTTTTTATTTAATCTTTCTCGTCCTATAAGATGTATTTCCACAATAGAACAACTTCACTACTGAACACCAAAAAATACAAATGAGTACAAAGACAACATTTTAATATTAAGACTTAGAGTATGACAGGAACGACATTGACCAATAAATTAATATAATTGAGTTGTACAATCTTTAATATATTGAATTTTCTTGAATTGAGATGTTATATTTAATATTCCAGGACTGCGTCGTGCCCGTAAGTAGATTTACATTTACTTCTTCAATCTTACTTTAATGACACACAATTCTAATATCAGTTAGAGAGAGAAACATGATACCATTTAAAACCTAAGATGAAAGAAAGATGACAAAATATCGGGCCTCAAATACTCAGACAAATACGAAAAAAAAGATTACCTGTATGGATACCTCTAACAGGTCGTTAGCGGCCGA
Source organism: Gigantidas platifrons (assembly GCA_002080005.1). Classification (NCBI taxonomy): domain Eukaryota; kingdom Metazoa; phylum Mollusca; class Bivalvia; order Mytilida; family Modiolidae; genus Gigantidas; species Gigantidas platifrons. Next base: position 245,439 of record MJUT01028705.1, on the reverse strand, counting down.
ATTTTAATAATTATAAGTTGTTGGTACTTCATATTACTGGAATCGTAAGTTAGCTCGAAGAAATAATTGGAGTCAGTTCGAGCTCGACATAACTAGATTTTACTTTATGTCATTATATTTATTCTCGCAGAATATAGGTGGTGTTTTTGTCCGTTTCAATCACTAAACATGTTTCTGTGTGGTTTCACATTCACGATTGAACAATTTAAACATATTCACGAACCAACATTGTAGTTCATTGTTCAATTCAACTGACGTTCATAGGTAAATGTATAGCTTTAATGTTTTACTTAATATAAGCTACCACATTTCAGGACAAGTGCGTATTGTTACAATTAAGATATGTCACCAGTTATATATGGTAATATCCGTGTCAAAACCATACACATATTATGAATAAATAATAATCTCGTGACAGTAAAAAGTGCATGTACACAATATTGGTGTAAAGATTGAATAATGTTATTTTAGAGATCATGAAATTCCTTTTATTAAACAATGAACACGGGGATAATGTGGACTCTCATCGATAACATCAGCAAAATGTCTTCTAGAAGGCGAGAGGCAATATCAATAGAAATTGCAAATGAAAAAAAATATCAACGGATATACATGGAAAGGTTTAGACTGATAAAATTCCCACTTAATGGTTTGTGTTTCTTTTTATTTAACGTCGCTCGTCCTACAAGAAGTATTTCACAATAGAATCACTACACTAGTGAACATCAAATAATACAAATGTGTACAAAGACAACATTTTAATAATAAGACTTAGGGTATGACGTCACGACATTGACCAATAAATTGATATAATTGAGTTGTACAATCTTTAATATATTGAATGTTCTTGAATTGAGATGTTATATTTCATATTCTAGGAGAACAGGACGAAACTGTACGTAAGTAGACTTACATTTACTTCTTTATTCTTAATTTAATGGCACAAAGATATAATATCAGTTAGAGAGAGAAACATGATACAATTTAAAGCCTAAGATGAAACAAAGATGACAAAATATTGGGCCACAAACACTCAGACAAAGAGGAATAGAGATTATGTGAAATGATGCCTCTAACAGGTCGGTATCGGTCGAATTTTAATAATTATAAGTTGTTGGTACTTCATATTACTGGAATCGTAAGTTAGCTCGAAGAAATAATTGGAGTCAGTTCGAGTTCGACATAACTAGATTTTACTTTATGTCATTATATTTATACTCACAGAGCATAGGTGGTGTTTTTGTCCGTTTCAATCACTAAGCATGTTTCTGTGTGGTTTCACAATTACGATTGAACAATTGAAACATATTCACGAAGCACCATTGTACTTCATTGTTCAATTCAAGTAACGTTCATCAGTAAATTTATAACTTTAAACTTTTACTTAATATAAGCTACCACATTTCAGGACAAGTGCGTATTGTAACAATTAAGATAAGTCACCAGTTATACATGGTAATAACCGTGCCAAAACCATGCACATATTATGAATAATTAATAATCTCGTGACAGTAAAATGTTAATGTACACAATATTGGTGTAAAAATTGTATAATTTTATTTTAGGCATCAGTAAATTCCTTTTAATAAACAATGAATACGGGGATAATGTGGGCTCTCATGGATAACATCAGCAAAATGTCTTTTTAGAAGCCGAGACGCAATATTAATAGAATTGCATTTGAAAAATAAAATATCAAGGGATATACATGGAACAGTTTAGACTGATAAAATTCCCACTTAATGGATTGTGTTTCTTTTTATTTAACCTCTCTCGTCCTACAAGAAGTATTTCCACAATAGAACAACTCCACTATTGAACACCAAAAAATACAAATGAGTACAAAGACAACATTTTAATATTAAGACTTAGAGTATGACAGGAACGATATCGACCAATAAATTGAAATAATTGAGTCGTAGAGTCTTTAGTATATTGAATGTTCTTGAATTGAGATGTTATATTTAATATTCCAGCAGCGAGTCATGACGGTAAGTATATTTACATTTACTTCTTCAATCTTAATTCAATGGCACATAATTCTTCATATTACTGGAATCGTACGTTAGGTCGAAGAAATAATTGGATTCAATTCGAGTTCAACATAACTAGATTTTACTTTATGTCATTATATTTATTTTCACAGAGAATAGATGGTGTTGGTGTCCGTTTCAATCACTAAACATGTTTCTTTGTGGTTTCACAATCAATGATTACAAAATTTAAACAGATTCACGAACCAACATTGTAGTTCATTGTTCAATTCTAGTAACGTTCATAAGTAAATTTATAGCTTTAATATTTTACTTAAGTTAAGTTACCATATTTCAGGACAAGTGCGTATTGTAACAATTAAGATAAGTCACCAGTTATACATGGTAATACCCCTTGCCAAAACCATGCACATATTATAAAAATTAATAATCTCGTGACAGTAAAGAGTTCATGTACACAATATTGGTGTAAAGATTGTCTAATTTTATTTTAAGCATCGAGAAATTATTTTTAATAAATAATGCATACGGGGATAATGTGGGCTGTCATCGATAACATCAGCAAAATGTCGTTCGGAAGCCGAGACGCAATATTAATAGAAATTGCAAATGAAAAAATAATACATATAAAGGGATATGCATGGAACAGTTTAGACTGATACAAGTCCCACCTAACGCTCTGTGTTTCTTGTTTGTTTAACGTCTCTCGTCAAACGGGAAGTATTTCCAAAATAGAACCACTCCACTAGTGAACATAAAAAAATACAAATGTGTACAAAGACAACATTTTAATATTAAAACTTAGAGTATGACGGGAACGTCATTGGCCAATAAATTGATATAATTCAGTCGTATAATCTTTAATATATTGAATGTTCTTGAATTGAAATGTTATATTTAATATTCTAGGACCTCCTCATGAACGGGATGACTATGCCGGTAAGTACACTTACATTTACTTCTTTAATCTTAATTTAATGCCACAACGTTCTAATATCAGTTAGAGAGAGAGAAACATGATCCCAGATAAAAGTTAAAATGAAGGAAGGATCACAAAATATTGGGCCTCAAACACTCAGACAAATAAGAATAAAGATAACCTGTATCGGTACCTCTAACAGGTCAGTAGCGGTCGAATTGTAATAATTATAAGTTGTTGGTGCTACAGATTACTGGAATCGTAAGTTAGCTCGAAGAAATAATTGGAGTCTGAGTTCGTGTTCGACATAAATAGATTGTACTTTATGTCATTATATTTATTCTCGCAGAGTATATGTGGTGTTTGTGTCCGTTTCAATAACTAAACATGTTTCTGTGTGGCCTTACAATCACGATTGAACATTTTAAACAGATTCACGAACCAACATTGTAGTTCATTGTTCAAATCAAGTAACGATGATTAGTAAATTTATAGCTTTAATATTTTACTTAGGTTACCACATATCAAGACAAGTGCGTATTGTAACAATTAAGATAAGTCACCAGTCTTACATTGTAATACCCATGTCGAAACCAGACACATATTATGAATAATTAATAATCTTGTGACAGTAAAAATTTAATGTACACAATATTGGTGTAAAAATTGTATAATTTTATTTTAGGCATCAGTAAATTCCTTTTAATAAACAATGAACGCGGGGATAATGTAGACTCTCGTCGATAACATCAGCAAACTGTCTTTTAGAAGCCGAGACGCAATATTAATAGAAATTGCATTTGAATAAAAACATATCAAGGGATATACATGGAACAGTTTAGACTGATAAAATTCCCACTTAATGGATTGTGTTTCTTTTTATTTAATCTCTCTCGTCCTACAAGAAGTATTTCCACAATAGAACAACTCCATTAGTGAACACCATAAAATTCAAATGAGTACAAAGACAACATTTTAATATTAAGACTTAGAGTATGACAGGAACGACATTGACCAATAAATTGATATAATTGAGTTGTACAATCTTAAATATATTGAATGTTCTTGAATTGATATGTTATATTTCATATTCTAGGATCAGTGGACGAAATTGTCAGTATGTAGACTTACATTTACTTCGTTAATCTTAATTTAATGACACAAAGTTATAATATCAGTTAGAGAGAGAAACATGATACCATTTAAAGCCTAAGATGAAACAAAGATGACAAAATATTAGGCCAAAAACACTCAGACAAAGAGGAATAGAGATTATGTGAAATGATGTCTCTTACAGGTCGGTAGCGTCTAATTTTAATAATTATAAGTTGTTGGTACTTCATATTACTGGAATCGTAAGTTAGCTCGAAGAAATAATTGGAGTCAGTTCGAGTTCGACATAACTAGATTTTACTTTATGTCATTATATTTATTCTCACAGAGTATAGGTGCTGTTTTTGTCCGTTTCAATCACTAAACATGTTTCTGTGTGGTTTCCCATTCACGATTGAACAATTTCAACATATTCACGAACCAACATTGTACTTCATTGTTCAATTCAAGTAACGTTCATCAGTAAATTTATAGCTTTAATATTTTACTTAGGTTACCACATATCAAGACAAGTGCGTATTGTAACAATTAAGATAAGTCACCAGTCTTACATGGTAATACCCATGTCGAAACCAGACACATATTATGAATAATTAATAATCTCGTGACAGTAAAAAGTTAATGTACACAATATTGGTGTAAAGGTTGTATAATTTTATTTTAGGCATCAGGAAATTCCTTTTAATAAACAATGAACGCGGGGATAATGTGGACTCTCACCGATAACATCAGCAAAATGTCTTTTAGAAGCCGAGACACAATATTAATAGAAATTGCATTTGAAAAAAAAATATCAAGGGATATACATGGAACAGTTTAGACTGATAAAATTCCCACTTAATGGATTGTGTTTCTTTTTATTTAACCTCTCTCGTCCTACAAGAAGTATTTCCACAATAGAACAACTCCATTAGTGAACACCAAAAAAATTCAAATGAGTACAAAGACAACATTTTAATATTAACACTTAGAGTATGACAGGAACGACATTGACCAATAAATTGATATAATTGAGTTGTACAATCTTTAATATATTGAATTTTCTTGAATTGAGATGTTATATTTAATATTCCAGAATGGTGTCGTTCCCGTAAGTAGATTTACATTTACTTCTTCAATCTTACTTTAATGACACACAATTCTAATATAAGTAAGAGAGATAAACATGATACCATTTAAAACCTAAGATGAATGAAAGTTGACAAAATATCGGGCCTCAAACACTCAGACAAATACGAAAAAAAAGATTACCTGTATGGATACCTCTAACAGGTCGTTAGCGGCCGAATTTTAATAATTATAAGTTGTTGGTACTTCATATTACTGGAATCGTAAGTTAGCTCGAAGAAATAATTGGAGTCAGTTCGAGTTCGACATAACTAGATTTTACTTTATGTCATTATATTTATACTCACAGAGTATAGGTGGTGTTTTTGTCCGTTTCAATCATTAAGCATGTTTCTGTGTGGTTTCACAATTACGATTGAACAATTTCAACATATTCACGAACCAACATTGTACTTCATTGTTCAATTCAAGTAACGTTCATAAGTAAATTTATAGCTTTAATCTTTTACTTAATATAAGCTACCACATTTCAGGACAAGTGCGTATTGTAACAATTAAGATAAGTCACCAGTTATACATGGTAAAACCCGTGCCAAAACCATGCACACATTATGAATAATTAATAATCTCGTGACAGTAAAAAGTTAATGTACACAATATTGGTGTAAAAATTGTATAATTTTATTTTAGGCATCAGTAAATTCCTTTTAATAAACAATGAATACGGGGATAATGTGGGCTCTCGTCGATAACATCAGCAAAATGTCTTTTAGAAGCCGAGACGCAATATTAATAGAATTGCATTTGAAAAATAAAATATCAAGGGATATACATGGACAGTTTAGACTGATAAAATTCCCACTTAATGGATTGTGTTTCTTTTTATTTAACCTATTTCGTCCTACAAGAAGTATTTCCACAATAGAACAACCCCACTACTGAACAACAAAAAATACAAATGAGTACAAAGACAACATTTTAATATTAAGACTTACAGTATGACAGGAACGACATTGACCAATAAATTAATATAGTTGAGTTGTACAATCTTTAATATATTGAATTTTCTTGAATTGAGATGTTATATTTAATATTCCAGGACTGTGTCATATCCGTAAGTAGATTTACATTTACTTCTTCAATCTTACTTTAATGACACACAATTCTAATATCAATTAGAGAGAGAAACATGATACCATTTAAAACCTAAGATGAAAGAAAGATGACAAAATATCGGGCCTCAAACACTCAGACAAATACGAAAAAAAAGATTCCCTGTATGGATACCTCTAACAGGTCGTTAGCGGCCGAATTTTAATAATTATAAGTTGTTGGTACTTCATATTACTGGAATCGTATGTTAGCTCGAAGAAATAATTGGAGTCAGTTCGAGTTCGACATAACTAGATTTTACTTTATGTCATTATATTTATTCTCACAGAGCATAGGTGGTGTTTTTGTCCGTTTCAATTACTAAACATGTTTCTTTGTGGTTTTACAATCATGATTACACAATTTAAACAGATTCACGAACGAACATTTTAGTGCATTGTTCAATTCCAGCAACCTTGATTAGTAAATGTATAGCTTTAATATTTTACTTAAGTTAAGTTACCACATATTAAGACAAGTGCGTATTGTAACAATTAAGATAAGTCACCAGTCTTACATGGTAATACCC
>MJUT01028705.1:203916-238319 GCA_002080005.1 Gigantidas platifrons | reverse complement strand
ATTAGTAAATTTATAGCTTTAATATTTTACTTAGGTTACCACATTTCAGGACAAGTGCGTATTGTAACAATTAAGATAAGTCACCAGTTATACATGGTAATACCCCGTGCCAAAACCATGCACATATTATGAATAATTAATAATCTCGTGACAGTAAAAAGTTCATGTACACAATATTGGTGTAAAAATTGTATAATTTTAATTTAGGCATCAGGAAATTGTTTTTAATAAACAATGAACGCAGGGATAATGTGGACTCTCACCGATAACATCAGCAAAATGTCTTTTAGAAGCCGAGACACAATATTAATAGAAATTGCATTTGATAATAAATATCAAGGGATATACATGGAACAGATTAGACTGATAAAATTCCCACTTAATGGATTGTGTTTCTTTTTATTTAACCTCTCTCGTCCTACAAGAAGTATTTCCACAATAGGACAACTCCACTAGTGAACACCAAAAAATACAAATGAGTACAAAGACAACATTTTAATATTAAGACTTAAAGTATGACAGGAACGACATTGACCAATACATTGATATAATTGAGTTGTACAATCTTTAATATATTGAATGTTCTTGAATTGAGATGTTATATTTAATATTCCAGGATTGTGTCGTGCCCGTAAGTAGATTTACATTTACTTCTTCAATCTTACTTTAATGACACACAATTCTAATATCAGTCAGAGAGAGAAACATGACACCATTTAAAACCTCAGATGAACCAAAGATGACAAAATATCGAGCCTCAAACACTCAGACAAATACGAAAAAAAGATTACCTGTATTGATACCTCTAACAGGTCGGTAGCTGTCGAATTGCAATAATTATAAGTTGTTGGTACTTCATATAACTAGAATCGCAAGTTTGTTGGAACAAATAATTGGAGTCAGTTCGAGTTCAACATAACTAGATTTTAATTTATGTCATTATATTTATTCTCACAGAGTATAGGTGGTGTTTTTGTCCGTTTCAATTACTAAACATGTTTCTTTGTGGTTTTACAATCATGATTACACAATTTAAACAGATTCACGAACCAACATTTTAGTGCATTGTTCAATTCAAGCAACGTTGATTAGTAAATTTATAACTTTAATATTTTACTTAAGTTAAGGTACCACATATTAAGACAAGTGCGTATTGTAACAATTAAGATAAGTCACCAGTCTTACATGGTAATACCCGTGTTGAAGCCATACACATGTTATGAATAATTAATAACCTCGTGACAGTAAAAAGTTAATGTACACAATATTGGTGTAAAGATTGTATAATTTTATTTTAGGCATCAGGAAATTCCTTTTAATAAACAATGAACGCGGGGATAATGTGGACTCTCACCGATAACATGAGCAAAATGTCTTTTAGAAGCCGAGACACAATATTAATTGAAATTGCATTTGGAAAAACAATATCAAGGGATATACATGGAACAGTTTAGACTGATAAAATTCCCACTTAATGGATTGTGTTTCTTTTTATTTAACCTCTCTCGTCCTACAAGAAGTATGTCCACAATAGAACAACTCCACTAGTGAACACCAAAAAATACAAATGAGTACAAAGACAACATTTTAATATTAAGACTTAGAGTATGACAGGAAAGACATTGACCACTAAATTGATATAATTGAGTTGTACAATCTTAAATATATTGAATGTTCTTGAATTGGGATGCTATATTTCATATTCTAGGATCACTGGACGACATTGTCCGTAAGTAGACTTACATTTACTTCGTTAATCTTAATTTAATGGCACAAAGTTATAATATCAGTTAGAGAGAGAAACATGGTACCATTTAAAGCCTAAGATGAAACAAAGATGACAAAATATTGGGCCACAAACACTCAGACAAAGAGGAATAGAGATTATGTGAAATGATGCCTCTAACAGGTCGGAGCGGTCGAATTTTAATAATTATAAGTTGCTGATACTTCATATTACTGGAATCGTAAGTTAGCTCGAAGAAATATTTGGAGTCAGTTCGTGTTCGACATAACTAGATTTTACTTTATGTCATTATATTTATTCTCACAGAGCATAGGACGTGTTTTTGTCCGTTTCAATCAGTAAACATGTTTCTGTGTGGTTTTACAATCACGATTGAACAATTTTAACATATTCACGAACCAACATTGTAGTTCATTGTTCAATTCAAGTAACGTGCATAAGTAAATTTATAGCTTTAATGTTTTACTTAATATAAGCTACCACATTTCAGGACAAGTGCGTATTGTAACAATTAAGATAAGTCACCAGTTATACATGGTAATACCCCTTGCCAAAACCATGCACATATTATAAAAATTAATAATCTTGTGACAGTAAAGAGTTCATGTACACACTATTGGTGTAAAGATTGTATATTTTTATTCTAGGCATCGGGAAATTCTTTTTAATAAACAGTGAATACGGGGATAATGTGGGCTGTCATCGATAACATCAGCAAAATGTCGTTCGGAAGCCGAGACGTAATATTAATAGAAATTGCAAATGAAAAAAATAATACATATAAAGGGATATGCATGGAATAGTTTAGACTGATACAAGTCCCACCTAACGCTCTGTGTTTCTTGTTTGTTTAACGTCTCTCGCCAAACGGGAAGTATTTCCAAAATAGAACCACTCCACTAGTGAACATAAAAAAATACAAATGTGTACAAAGACAACATTTTAATATTAAAACTTACAGTATGACGGGAACGTCATTGACCAATAAATTGATATAATTGAGTCGTATAATCTTTGATATATTGAATGTTCTTGAATTGAAATGTTATATTTAATATTCCAGGAACTCCTCATGAACGGGGTGATTATGCCGGTAAGTAGACTTACATTTACTTCTTTAATCTTAATTTAATGGCACAACGGTCTAATATCAGTTAGAGAGAGAGAAACATGATCCCAGATAAAACTTAAAATGAAGCAAGGATCACAAAATATTGGGCCTCAAACACTCAGACAAATAAGAATAAAGATTACCTGTATCGGTACCTCTAACAGGTCAGTAGCGGTCGAATTGTAATAATTATAAGTTGTTGGTGCTTCAGATTACTGGAATCGTAAGTTAGCTCGAAGAAATAATTGGAGTCTGAGTTCGTGTTCGACATAACTAGATTTTACTTTATGTCATTATATTTATTCTCACAGAGTACATGTGGTGTTTGTGTCCGTTTCAATAACTAAACATGTTTCTGTGTGGCTTTACAATCACGATTGAACATTTTAAACAGATTAACGAACCAACATTGTAGTTCATTGCTCAAATCAAGTAACGACGATTAGTAAATTTATAGCTTTAATATTTTACTTAGGTTACCACATATCAAGACAAGTGCGTATACATGATAATACCCGTGTCGAAACCATACACATATTATGAACAATTAATAATCTCGTGACAGTAAAAAGTTCATGTACACAATATTGGTGTAAAGAATGTATAATTTTATCTTAGGCATCAGGAAATTCTTTTTAATAAACAATGAACACGGGGATAATGTGGACTGTCATCGATAACATCAGCAAAATGTCTTTTAGAAGCCGAGACGCAATATTAATAGAAATTGCAAATGAAAAAAAATATCAAGGGATATACATGGAACAGTTTAGACTGATACAATTCTCACTTAATGGTTTGCGTTTCTTTTTACTTAACGTTTCTCGCCCTACAAGAAGTATGTCCCCAATATAATCACTCCACTGGTGAACATCAAATAATACAAATGTGTACAAAGACAACATTTTAATATTAAAACTTAGAGTATGACGGGAACGCCATTGACTAATAAATTGATATAATTGAGTCGTAGAGTCTTTAATATATTGAATGTTCTTGAATTGAGATGTTATATTTAATATTCCAGCACTACCTGAATTTCTAGTACTGAATGACGATACCAGTAAGTAGACTTACATTTACTTCTTTAATCTTAATTTAATGGCACACAATTTTAATATAAGTTAGAGACAGAAACATGCTACCATTTAAAACCCAAGATGAAACAAAGATGACAAAACATTGGGCCACAAACACTCAGACAAAGAGGAATATAGATTATGTGAAATGATGCCTCTAACAGGTCGGTTGCGGTCGAATTGTAATAATTATATGTTGTTGGTACTTCAGATAACTGGATTCGTAAGTAAGCTCGAGGAAATAATTGGAGTCAGTTCGTGTTCGACATAACTAGATTTTACTTTATGTCATTATGTTTATTCTCACAGAGCATAGATGATATTTGTGTCCGTTTCAATCACTAAGCATGTTTCTGTGTGGTTTCACAATCCCGATTGAACATTTTAAACAGATTCACGAACCAACATTTTAGTTCATTGTTCAATTCAAGTAACGTTGATTAGTAAATTTATAGCTTTAATATTTTACTTAAGTTACCACATATCAAGACAAGTGCGTATTGTAACAATTAAGATAAGTCACCAGTCTTACATGGTAATACCCATGTCGAAACCAGACACATATTATGAATAATTAATAATCTTGTGACAGTAAAAAGTTAATGTACACAATATTGGTGTAAAAATTGTATAATTTTATTTTAGGCATCAGGAAATTCTTTTTAATAAACAATGAACACGGGGATAATGTGGAATCTCATCGATAACATCAGCAAAATGTCTTTCAGAAGCCGAGACGCAATATTAATAGAAATTGGAAATGAAAAAAATAATACATATAAAGGGATATACATGGAACAGTTTAGATTGATAAAAGTCCCACCTAACGATCTGTGTTTCTTGGTTGTTTTACGTCTCTCGTCAAACGGGAAGTATTTCCAAAATAGAACCACTCCCCTAGTGAACATAAACAACTACAAATGTGTACAAAGACAACATTTTAATATTAAAACTTAGAGTATGACTTGAACGACATTGACCAATAAATTGATATAATTGAGTTGTACAATCTTTAATATATTGAATGTTCTTGAATTGAGATGTTATATTTAATATTCCAGTACTGGAAGAGGAAGTCAGTAAGTAGATTTACATTTACTTCTTCAATCTTAATTTAATGGCACAAAGTTCTAATATCAAATAGAGAGAGAAACATTTTGCCATTTAAAACCTAACATGAAACAAAGATGACAAAATATTGGGCCTCAAATACTCAGACAAATACGAAAAAAATATTACCTGTATTGATACCTCTATCAGGTCGGTAGCGGTCGAATTGTAATAATTATAAGTTGTTGGTACTTCAAATTACTGGAATCGTAAGTTAGCTCGAAGAAATAATTGGAGTCAGTTCGAGTTCGACATAACTAGATTTTACTTTATGTCATTATATTTATTCTCACAGAGTATAGGTGGTGTTTTTGTCCATTTCAATTACTAAACATGTTTCTTTGTGGTTTCACATTCATGATTACACAACTTAAGCAGATTCACGAACCAACATTTTAGTTCATTGTTCAATTCAAGTAACGTTGATTAGTAAATTTATAGCTTTAATATTTTACTTAATTTAAGTTACCGCATTTCAAGACAAGTGCGTATTGTAACAATTAAGATAGGTCACCAGTTATACATGGTAATACCCGTGTCAAAACCATACACATATTATGAATAATTAATAATCTCGTGACAGTAAAAAGTTAATGTACACAATATTGGTGCAAAGATTGTATAATTTTATTCTAGGCATGAGGAAATTGTTTTTAATAAACAATGAATACGGGGATAATGTGGACTCTCATCGATAGCATCAGCAAAATGTCTTTCACAAGCCGAGACACAATATTAATAGAAATAGCAAATGAAAAAAAAATAATACATATCAAGGGATATACATGGAACAGTTTAGACTGATAAAATTCTCACTTAATGGTTAGTATTTCTGATTTGCCTAACGCCTCTCGTCCTTCGGGAATAATTTCCACAATAGAACCACTCAGCTAGTAGACATCAAATAATGCAAATGTGTACAAATACAACAATATTAGTATTAAGACGTGGAGTAGGACGAGAACGCCATTGTCAAACAAATTGATATAATTTAGTCGTAGAATCTTTAATATATTGAATGTTCTTGAATTGAGATGTTATATTTAATATTCCAGAAGTGAGTTCTGCAGGTAAGTAGACTTACATTCACGTGTTTAATCTAAATTTAATGGCACAAAGTTCTAATATCAATTAGAGAGAGAGAAACATGATACCAGATAAAAGCTCAAATAAAGCAAGGATCACAAAATAGTGGGTCCCAAACATTCATACAAAGAAGAATGGAAATTACATGAATTGATATCTCTAACAGGTCAGTAGCGGTCGAATTGTAATAATTATAAGCGATAATGTGCTGACAGATGAGAGTGGAAACATTTCCTTATTCCGCGATCCATGTAGTTCCATGTAGGACCATTCATTCGACAATTAATGCCGTGGAATTTTCAAATACAATATCTTTAACTCCATTCTAATGTAATCATGTGTAAAGATGTACATTGCCACATTATTGAGAAGATGATGTATGTGGCTAAAATTCAAAAAAAAAATAGTTCATGATATTAAAACCGTGAGAATCGAAACCGTGAAAATTACAACATTGTCCCATCACAAACTAGGAATCTTAAACAACTACAATAGAATGTTCAATGCAAGTAACTCTCATTAGTAAATTTATAGATTAATATTTAACCTAGAGAATTTAAGCTACAAAATTGCAAGACAAGTGCATATTGAAACAAGTAAGATATCTAGCCAGTTCTACATTTTAGCAAATCATACAGAAATTATGAATAACAGTAAAATGTTCAGCTACACAGTATTGGTGTAAAGATTGTATAATTGTATTTTAGGGGGTCGGTTTTTTGAGTAAATTCTTTATATTCAACAATGGACACAGGGATATTGTAGAGTTTATTTTATACCATCAGCAAAATTATTGAAATTGGGCATGATAAAATAATGTTTCAGTTTTGAACAGAAGCACATCACAACAATGCAGAAGAAAGTACGAACAATAAATATCAAGGGATATACATGAAAAATTAAAACTGATAAAATTCCTAATTAAAACTATGTTTTTCTTTTTTATTTAACGTCTCTCGTCCTATGGAGACTATTTCCGCAATAATACCACTCCACTACTTAGTGAATATTATGTATAATATTAAGCTAAACACCTGTGGAGAGATCTACATGTATAAATTAGGATAGGCAATAACCCTAACCATGTCTGTTTTGTTTTATTAACATCTATCTTCTTCATACGCCATGTGTTTCCTTTCTCAATAATAAAATTTGATTTGATTTGATGTCTGGTGTTTAACGCCACTTTCAACAATATTTCAGCTATATCATGGCGACCAGTTGTAGTGGTGGAGGAAGCCGGAGTACCCGGAGAGAACCACCTACCATGGGCAAGCAACTGGTAAACTCTATCACTTTCAATAATAAGACTTAGTGTATGACGTGAACGACAATGAACAATAAATTGATATTGCCTGTTTTGTTTTATTAACGTATATCTTCTTCATACGCCATGTGTTTCCTTCCTCAATAATAAGACTTAGTGAGAACGACAATGAACAATAAATTTATATAATTGAGTAGTAGAAGCTGTGATATATTGGATCTTCTTGCACTGAGATGTTATATTTAATATTCCAGAACCGAAACTGCATACTAGTAAGTAGACTTACATTTGCTTCGTCAATCTTAATTTAATGGCACAAAGTTAATATATCAATTAGAGGTGGGAGCTGTAATACCAGATAAAACCTAAATAAACCAAAAATCACAAACTACTGGGACCCAAAAACTGAGATAAAGACGAATATAGAATACTGAACTGATACTTCTAACCCTCTGGTTCATACATGCCGCCCGTCGTGTATAAGGACAGAATATGTTAGTAGCCATGATAACAATTATACACGTAGATACAAAATGTATTTACAATATTGATTTAGAATAGCGGTCGAATTGTAATAATGCAAGATTTTGGTACTTCAGATTACTGGAATCGTATGCTTACTCGAAGAAATAATTTGAGTCCGTTCGAGTTCGACATAACAAGATTTTAATTTATGTCATAATATTTCTTTACAGAATGTAGATGTTTTTTTTTGTGTCCGTTACAATCAATGGGCAGGTTTTATTTTGATTTCATAATCATGACTACAACATTTAAATAGGTTCATCAACCAACAGTTTAGTTCCTTTTTGAATTTAATGATTACACAAGCCGAGATACAAAAATTGTACCAACACATGTATGCATATACTGTATAAAAAGTTCCTGAGACAAAATATGGATTGTGATACTGTTCGCTTTCATTATTATATTTACTTTTATAATAAATGATAATCTGAAATTCATTCATTCCTCGTTTTCATTGTCGCATTCTATGGTGAATTACAGAAACAGCAATAACTAAATGAAACGCAAATAATGTTACCTATGTTAAAACGTTATATAAACTATGGCTTCAATTAATTATTTCGATTATAGTAGGAAAAATCGAACGTATATTTTGAGGTGGAAGTCAGTAATACGAATGGATGTAATAGCAAAATCCACTTGCATCAAGGGGGTGTTGGGAAGTTAACAGAACATTCAAAAACGCCGTTTGTAGAGGAGTGTCACATTTGTTAAACTATGACTTATTAAACATAGTTAAGACAACTATTCCATTAAGATTCAAAGAAAACAGTATTAATTTCTATTTGTATTACTTTAATTGCTGGTTTATGCCATCAGATAGTAAAATACACCCGGAAAGCACCGATAGGACATCGCGCATGCGCTAAACATAACTGTGTTATTTCAAGAATTGTTTTGTTTAAAAATCGAAAGCACCACGCCTTATTAAAATATAGAGTAACATCTTAATTTGTCCTACACTCTGTACATTGAAAGTTAGCGATTTAATTTTGCTTTGTACATTATACAATTAACAGTCTCTTAGTATCAATATACAATTAACAGTATCATAGTACCAGTAAACAATTAACAGTCTCCTAGTACCTGTATGGAATTAACAGTCTCCTATTACCAGTAAACAATTAACAGTCTCCTAGTTACAATTAATTCATGTAGAAGGAAAGGACTGAAACGGTAACAGTATGAGACGGGCAAAATAGGTTAGGGGCATGCGGGGTGGGGGTTTAAACCGATCAACGGGATCCCAACCAACATCACTGTTCGCTTTTTCAAACTTATTTCATTATATAGCAATATAATAAAAATATAGATTTCAAATAAAGTAGTCACGAAACGTTTCTGGAATAAATTTAGTTCCCATTTTTCAATAAAACACCAGATGGTAAATCAACACAAATAACATTTTCACCAATAGGTAATATGAATTATGAATTTGCAGTAACAAGAACATATATCTATAAAAAGAAAACCATAATGCTTTTTTTCAAAATTGTATTATGTGTACTCCAAATCGTTTTTTTTGCTCCAGCAATGCTTTGGTATATTGAGCTATATTTCACACACGAATCTAAAGTATTATACTGAACAGGGATTGAACAACAAAAGTCTAAAACGATAAATTGAGTAAATTTTCGGTGACATTAACGTCAGTATATATTGTGACCATCATGTGCAGCTAACACTGTTCTGCATCTGCTTGTTAAGGATCGAATGGTGGTTGGTATTGGCGGACGTGTCTATCAAGTTCGTCCCAAAGATGTTCTATGGGGTTCACATCTGGCGACTTTGATGATCATGGCAATACATTAATGTTTTTCTGAGCTGGAAATACACGGTTAGCCTTGCTGTATGGAGTAGGTCATTGTCCTGCTGAAATATCGCCCTCTTTCGGAAATTATATGTAAACATGGTATGCCAGCGTCAGTGGCTGTAGCAGTGACTGTTCGACTACGTAGATGCAATACCCGGAAATACCGATCTTGAGCTGAGGTAGTGATGCGTGGCCAACCACTTCTAGAGCGCTCTTTAGCTAATCCAGTTTGAATTAATCACTGCCAAAGGCGTGAACATGTCCTCTGTTGAACGATGAATTGTCGGGTGACTTCAGTTTGATACTGTCCATCCTAAAGACGGCAGATGACGCTTCGAGTAGCACTCTTCAATCATGCCATAGTGTTATTTCACAGTTTTATACTGCATGGACAGATTTTCCCCGCGATAACTGCAACCTTCATTTTTCAGGTCTTCAAAAATACACTTGACGAATTGTCAAATTGCTCGTTCCGACATTTTGTATTTTAATACACCTGTAATATCTCATTGCTTTAATATTTTATTATTTAATATTCATTTATTTATTGTCAACTTCATATTTAAGATGAATTATTTTCTTACAGTGTATATTAATGGTAAATAAGATGGTATAATTTTTTTTCTTACAGAGAGCTGTGATGTTACACTTATCGATATTGGACAGACAGAACCAGAGAAAGCTGTACCCGTTTGGCATCCTGTTCCTCCAGCACCACCTCCGCCTAATCATCCTAAATAAATTATCTACGATTGTATCAAACTCATTCTGTGCAAACTCTTCTCTAATACCTCTTCTTAATCCGCAAACAGAATTCCCAAAGATTATCACCTCCTCAAATTCGTATTACTTATAATTCTCTTGTAGCCATCAAATGCAAAATTAGGAACTCATATTCCGTAATATACTTATAATACATGTATCCTGAGTGTGATTCAATAACCACATAAATAAGAAGAAAGCTGTATCTCTCAGTTACAAAAAGTACTCTGCCCTGTGCCATTTCTAACATAACAATTGATCTGTAAAACAATATATTAACATAGTTATGAAATTAAATATACAATTATGGGGAATTTCAGTTTTATTAAAAAGGTATCGTGTTCGCGTTGTCGTCCAAACATTTGTTAAAAAATAAAGGATATGATGGTAAATAACAAATTGTATTACTGCATATTATATTTTATGATTCACTAAGAATCCTTATTATAATAAATAATATGTAGGTGTAATACTACATCCAAAATGAATTACTACATTGTGATATAAAATATAACCCTATTAGATACTGCAAAATACTGAATATCTGCAGGAACCTACATATATTAGGATAAATTTAAGCTCATATTTGATTACTAGAAATCCTTATTATAAGAATATTATATATTTAAGATGCAGAATCAGTTATGTTGCATTAAATATTTAGAGTCATTGACGGACAAACTAAAAACTTCCTAAATAACCGTATACAATGTGTTTTGACAGAAATTGTTGTTTGTCTTTTGTTATTTTATTTAGATAACAAAACACTAATTTAATTGATATAATAGTAAATATATCTCAATATTATGTATACAATATGTTCATTTAAACTAATGATTGGAGCAAAAATATCATAAAACATATGTTTTATTTTATTTCGGTCAGAATATGTGTACAGTCTTAATGTATAATTAAATTGTCAGATTCAAATTAACGATCAATTAAAGATCTACAAATCATATATTTGTTTTCTGAAATGGCACCCAATATAGACACTATATTTAGTAAGACATGATGTGGATGTAAATGAACACGAGGGACTACCGAACATTACTCTTAGACAGAAATGAAAGTAAAGGAACAGGTTTTAGTAATAAATGAGAGACTCTCCAACATTACACTTAGACAAAAATTAGAGTAAACCAAGAGCTTGTAGTAATACATGATATGGATGTAAATGAACATGAGAGACTCTCTAACATAACACTTAGACAGAAATTAAAGTAAAGGAACAGGTTGCAGTAGGAAATTACATTGATGTATATGAACACAAGACACTATCGAATAGCACACTTAGAAACAAATAAAACTAAAAGGAACAGCTTGTAATAAGAAAATATATGGATGTTAATGAACATGAGCGACAATCAACATTACATTTGTAAAAGAACAGCTAGTAGCAAGACACATGAGACTATCAATATTACACTAGTAAAAGAACAGCTTGTAGTAAGAAAGAATATGGATGTAAATGAACATGAGAGATTATCAACAATACATTTGTAAATGGATAGCTTATAGTAAGAAACATGAGACTATCAATATTACACTAGTAAAAGAACAGCTTGTAGTAAGATGATTTGATTTGATTTGATTTTTGGTGTTTAACGCCACTTTCAACAATATTTCAGCTATATAATGGCGACCAGTTTTAGTGGTGGAGGAAGCCGGAGTACCCGGAGAGAACCACCGACCATAGGCAAGCAACGGGTAAACTTTATCACTTGCGGTTGCGAGTCGAGTGCACCCTTTTTGTAATTTACAAATCCGGGCGCGAACTCACGCCGTATTGGTGATAGGCTTGTATGAGTTGTCAGATCCAGCGACCTAACTCATTGAGCCACCCGGGCCCCGCTTGTAGTAAGAAAGAATATGGAAGTAAATGAACATGAAAGACTATCAAAGTTACACTAGTAAAACAGCAGCTTGCAATAAGAAAGGATATGAATGTAAATGAACATGAGAGACTATCAGTATTACACTAGTAAAAGAACAGCTTGTAGTAAGAAAGGATATGGATGTAAATGAACATGAGACTATCTAACCTTACACTTAGACACAAATTATAGTAAAAAAACAGCTTGCAGTGTTAAAGGATATGGATGTAAATGAACACAAGGCACTATCAAACATTACACTTAGACACAAATTAAGGGAAAGGAACAGCTGTTTGTAAGAAATGATACGGATGCAAATGAACATGAAACACTATCGAAAATTACACTTGGGCACATAGTCAAGTAAAGGAACAGCTTGTAGGAAGGAAGGATATGAATGTAAATGAATGTGAGACACTATCGAACATTATACTTGTACACAAATTAAAGTAAAGTAACATCGCTTGTGTTGAAATTATAATACGGTATGGTCACACACCATCTTACAGAATCCGATTAGAGGTCATATAGAGCTGAACTTTCTTATATGAATACTTCTTTGTCAGCTCAACAAATAAGAGAAATCTGTGATGTGAAAATAAAAGAAAGAGGAAGGGGCTGATCATATTTTGCCAGTTGCTTTATCACTGGCTCGTCGTGAGTTCATTTGGACATGACCTCTATTTGGAATTGTCAGATGTTACGGAGAATGGGAGGAGGCGTAGCGTTACACGACAGCAATTTGTGATTCTATATTTTGTCCGTCTGGTTGAAAGAACTCTCCAGATCCGGGGATGAACAGAACAATCTGAAAACATTTTACATGGAATAAAAGAACACATCACAGTTGGAATTGACAATATAAAGCATATGACACACCGGATGGATGAACGCGTTCCGACTGCACAAGATAAAATGAAAACATCCTCCCTTCCCGTGAACTTTAGTTGGAAACAATTTCCCTTCCCGTGAACTTTAAGAAAGCTTTTATAATATTTATGTAACTTGACGATGACTATGCTAGGACATGAACGATACTAGACAATATTGAGTGTATTACTCTCTAAGAATAATGCATTACAAATTGTTTCAGAACGTTTCATGGGTGTATGAGTAGTAATGTAACTTGCTCCCATAGATTTTTCTCTGAACGTTACATGGATCTATGAGTAATAATATAGTTTGCTCCCATAGATTTGTTACGGAACGTTACATTGGGCTATGAGTAATAATGTAGCTTGCTCCCATAGATTTGTTTCGGAACGTTAGATGTGTCTATGAGTAATAATGTATCTTGCTCCCAGAGATTTGTTTCTGAACGTTGAATGGGTCTATGAGTAATAATGTAACTTGCTCCCATATAATTGTTTCTGAACGTTGCATGGGTCTATGAGTAATACTGTACCTTGCTTCCATAGATTTGCTTCGAAACGTTACTTGGGTCTATGAGTAATAATATAGCTTGCTCCCATATATTTGTTTGTGAACGTTACATGGGTCTATGCGTATTAATGTAGCTTGCTCCAATATATTTGACACGGAACGTTACATTGGTCTATGAGTAATAATGTAACTTACTCCCATATATTTGTTACGGAACGTTAGATGATTCTATGAGTAATACTGTAACTTGCTCCCATATATTTGTACGGGACGTTACATGGGTATATGAGTAATAATATAACTTGCTCCCATAAATTTGTTTCTGAACGTTACATGTGTCTATGAGTAATAATATAACTTTCACCCATATATGTGTTTGGATTCCCAATCATTTTCTAATCGAATATTTGACTGTTTTAACATTTTACATTCAATCTATATATATACGCTACAATACGTACTTATCAGCATAATTCTAGGAATTTCTTAGGTAGAGCTATTGCCCTCTATGGTTACATGCATACAGTTTATATATGAGAACATCCCTTTTTTAATGAACAATGGCATTATGTGCTTCTTTGTGTTTTCACTTCTTTTCGTGTTCATCTGACTATCATAGTGACTCCTTTGTTGACTGCAGTAACACAGTGATCATGAAGAAAAGTTTAAAATTGCCAAGCTGTTACAATAAGCCGTAATCCGAAGATGATGAAATGGCTACAAGAAAGAGGACACAAGACTAAAAATGATCAGCAAAACACTATACAGAAAACTAACGATTGAGGAACAAGAACACGATATATTACATTGGGTGAACTCAGGTGCCATGAAAACATATGTAATTTCTGATCCCTAATGGCACTCCTCGTATTACACTCTTACATCCTTTATATGGTTTGTCGACGATACACTACAAAAAGACAAACATGGTATCCTTTCATATAAAGTTGTTAAATGTATGATTTTTATGCAAGAGATGTAGGGTGGATTATTGTTAAAGTGCTTAATACCACTTTCAAAAATATTTCAGCTATATCGTGAAGAAACCAGACTATACGGGGAAAACCAATTACCTACCACAATTCACTGACACACTTTATAACCAATTGTTGTATCAAGTATACCTCTCCGTAAGCGAGATTCGAACTCACAACGATATAGGTGATATGCATTTCATATGTAGAGCATACTATCACTACTACGATCATGCCGGTCATATTCATATGTAAACAGTGGCTAGGAGATGCAAATCATAAAACAAGACAGAAAGACAATGAATGAGACAAGACATATACATATACAGCCTAGATAAAAGAAACAGCCCCATCAAAAACAGGGGTGAACCTAGCGTTTTGGAAGGGTAGAGAATACCGAAGGGACAATACAAAATGAGCAGTTCAGATAGGGTGCACAGGACGAAGAACAGCAAAGCAAAAAAACACAACATAACACGTGTTGGACAACACTACGCGCACTTAAGGCTTGCTAGCCGAGTTTCTATTGATAGAAAGAGAGTCAAAGCTTGGAGATCTCATACGCGCTTGTAGGATAGAATTATCCATCCCTGTTCCTGCTCAATTTTCTATTTCTATTTTTATTTTCAATTAAATTTCTTGATTATTTTATCTCTTGTTTTCTTTTATTAATCTTGTACATTACCTTATTCATCTTACATCAAAGTATAAGCAGCTTATGGGTGCCAATAGTGGAACAGAAACTGCTTACCCTTCCGGAACACCTGCGTTCACCCATGTTTTCAGTGGGCTTTGTGTTTCTCGATCATCAGTGTTCCATGTAATGCTTTGTTGATGGTTGCTTGTCCTGTTGTAGTTTTTCCTTTGCCAATAGGTTGTCTGTCCTTCTTCGATTTGCGGGTTCTGATTACCTCTTGTGTATCTTGAAACTTATTTCATGTACCGACCATCTATACTCTTATTATTAATGTGGAAGGTCAGTACATATTGAGGACGTGAGTATTTTTATTTTATTTATGATCAATACATCACTATATGATTTCGTTTATATGTACCCTATATACAAATTATGTTATCTTAAGTTCTTTAAACAATGCTATCTCTGATATATGTTTATTTACTAGATCTACATTTCAATTTAATTTGTTTTAAATTTGGCATCATTCAGTTTTTGTGATTATTGGACATAAATGTTTCTTCTAATTTTGTTTATATTTTATATAAACGTTGGAGAATCCCAAGGGAGTAATCAAAAATTGACAATCCAGAGATACTGGTACAATAGTGTTCATTAGACGAAGAAATACAAAGCAAAAACGAAACGTTAGAGAATCCCAAAGAGGCAAACAAAACTAGACAATCCAGAGATACTGGTACAATAGTCTACATTATACGAGGAAAAAACAAAGCAAAAACTAAACGTTAGAGAATCCCAAAGAGACAAACAAAACTGGACAATCCAGAGATACTGGCACAATAGTGTACATTATACGAGGAAAAACAAAGCAAACACGAAATGCAATCTGTGTTGGACACCACTATGTCCTGTTAATTCTTTACAGACGTGTTATATTTACAGAACGCCATGTCACCTGGACATTCCATACACGTTTGTAGCATGGAATTACCCAGCCACTCCTCTTTTCAACTTTTTATTTATATGTTTATTTCCAATAACATTTAGGGCCAGGGTGCTTCAATGAGTTAGGTAGTTTGATAACTTAACAACTCATACAGACATATCACCAATACGTCGTGGGTTCGCACTCGGCTTTGTAAATTACATAAAGGTGCCTCGACTCGCATCCGCAAGTCATAACGTTTACCAGTTGCATGCACTGGGGCAGTGGTTCTCTCCGGGTACTCCGGCTTCTTCCACCACTAAAACTGCTCTTCATGATAGAGCTGAAATATTGCTGAAAGTGGCGATAAACACCAAAAATCTAAATTAAATCAATCAAATCAAATCTATAGCATTTCTTCATTATTGTTTGCTCTTTATTAAACGTGTTCGAGATCATAGCCATGTAATCTCAAGGCATCAAAAGTATTAAACATGTACCGTCTCCTTATGTAATTCTTGGCGACATAAGGCATCGGTACATACTGGTGACGTTGGGTGATTATATATACGATTTACATATCTCTACATGATTTAGTTTGAATGTACCGCAAATATAAAGCAGGTTATCTTGTTAAAACAATAATATACCTGATATAATTATTTGTTTATTTACTAAATCTACATTTTAATTTTATGTTTTTATGCCATCGTTCACGTTTTGTGATTATTTGACACAACTGGTTCTTCTAATTGTGCTTACATTATATATAATAGAAATAAAATGAAAAATAAACATACCAAGCTGTAAGAACTGATCTAATATACAATAGAGGAACTTAATGATACAAAAGGGGCCATCAGATTCCGTATATCGAAGAAGAACAGACAACACAATGGCCAACAGAAAAGGGATAAGCAACGATCTACAAAAGTTACATATAAAAATGTAAAATAAAAATACCAAGCTGTCAGAACAGTTCTAATATCACTGGGATAAAGCTGATGACCGTAACTGTAAATTACGGGCATCCCAAGATGGCGGATATGAAATTAGATCATAATCCTTTTTGTCGATTAAATTGTTTCTCTAATGTATTTGAAATGACATATGCATTAGTACGATAGAAATTTATGAACTTTTCACAAGAAAATCACAAATTACGACTGAAAAATGTATATGAAAGAGAAAATCCGATTTAAAAAAATCGCTAAGATGACCGTAACTGAAAACTGCAATTACTGTCATCTCAGTTTTCAGTTACGGTTATCTTTGTGATGTTTTTAAGTCGGATTTTCTCTTTCATATACATTTTTCAGTCGTAATTTATGATTTCCTTGTGATAAGTTCTTAGATTACTATCATTATCGTAGCAATGCATGTGCCATTTAAAATACATTACAGAAACAATTTGATCGACAAAAAAGATTCTTACTTGATTCCACGTCCGACATTCTGGGATGACCGAAATTGCAGTTTGAAGATACAAAATGATCGACAAATGGTAGAAAGTGGTACAATTGATATCCATAACACACACATACTTGACCGGTCCTTATTCTGGTTTGATAGAGACACTTCAATTAAACCTTTAACGCACAAATACATGACCGGTCTTTCATCTGGCTTGATACAGGCACTTTAATAAAATCTTTAACACATAAAAATACATGACCGGTCCTTCTTCTGGCTTGCTACAGGCACTTCAATAAAACCCTTAACACACAAACACATGACTGGTCCTTCATCTGGCTTGATACAGGCGCTACAATAAAACCCTTAAAACACAAACACATGAGTGGTCCTTCATCTGGCTTGATACAGGCAATTCAACAAAACCCTTAAAACGCAAATATATGACCGGTCCTTCATCTGGCTTGATACAGGCACTACAATGAAACCCTTAACACACAAATACCTGACCAGTCCTTCTCCTGGCTTGATATAGCCACTTCAATAAAACATTTACAATAATTATTTGTCTGATATACAACTCGTAGTTTTGTTTACCATTACCAGTCCTCCTGAAAGTAAATCTGATTATATAATAACATTCAATTTACATGTCACTCCACCACTGACAGCTTTAATCTTTTATCTTTACACTAGTGCATGTGGTTATGTATACTAAAGTTATTATTCTGTCACAAATTGGAGATTGAATTATTTAAGAAGAAAATGTACATATATTGCGGAGTTCATTATTGTTTTATCCTCAATATTATATTTAACTCAGCCTGATGGATAGAGGATTTAGAGATTGTCAACCTAATTCATAATGTTTACGGGAGGTGTTGGTTACTCTCTCCAGCTGCAATCTATTTCGTGGTTAACAAACAAATTGAGAGCGGAAACAACATCCCTTCCCGTGAACTTTAAGAACACTTTTATCATGTTTATGTAACTTGACGATGACTATGCTAGGACATGAACGATACGAGTCGATATCGAGTTTAATACTCTCTAAGAATCATTCATTTAAAGTTGTTTCGGAACGTTACATGTGTCTATGAGTAATAATGTAACTTACTTCCATAGATTTCTTGCGGAACGTTACATGGGTCTATGAGTAATAATGTAACTTGCTCCCGTAAATTTGTTACGGAACGTTACATGGGTCTATGAGTAATAATGTAGCTTGCTCCGATATATTTGTTACGGAACGTTACATGGGTCTATGAGTAATAATGCAACTTGCTCTCATAAATTTGTTTCTCAACGTTATATGGATCTATGAGTAATAATGGAACTTGCGCTCATAGATTTGTTACGGAACATTACATGGGGCTAATAGTAATAATGTAACTTGTTCCCGTAGATTTGCTACAGAACGTTACATGGGTCTATGAGTAATAATGTAGCGTACTCCCATAGATTTGCTACAGAACGTTACATGGGTATATGAGTAATAATGTAACTTGCTCCCATATATTTGTTACGTAACGTTACATGGGTCTATGAGTATTAATGTAGCTTACTCCCATATATTTGTTTCTGAACGTTACATGGATCTAGGAGTAATAATGTAACTTGCTCCCATAGATTTGTGATTGAACGTTACAGGGTTATGTGATTAATAATGTAACTTGCTCCCATAGATTTGCTTCGGAACGTTACAGGGGTCTATGAGTAATAATGTAACTTGCTCCCATAAATTTGCTTCGGAACGTTACATGGGTCTATGAGTAATGATGTAACTTGCTCCCATAGATTTGTTTCGGAACGTTACATGGGTCCATGAGTAATAATGTAACTTTCTCCCATAGATTTGTGATTGAACGTTACAGGGGTATGTGATTAATAATGTAACTTGCTCCCATAGATTTGCTTCGGAACGTTACATGGGTCTATGAGTAATGATGTAACTTGCTCCCATAGATTTGCTTCGGAACGTTACATGGGTCTATGAGTAATGATGTAACTTGCTCCCATAGATTTGTTTCGGAACTTTACAGGGGTCTATGAGTAATAATGTAACTTGTTCCCATATATTTGTTTCGGAACGTTACATGGGTCTATGAGTAAAAATGTAACATGCTCCCATATATTTGCTTGGCTTTCCAATCATTTTCTAATCGAATATTTGACTGTTATAACATTCTACATTCGACCTATGCATACGTTACAATACGTACTTGTCAGCACAGAGATGTGCCTGGTATGCATAGGAACTTCTTAGGTAGAGTTGTTGCCCTTTATGGTTACATGTATACAGCTTATATAGGAAAACATCCCCTTTTTACTGAACAATGGCTTAATGTGTTTTTTTGTGTTTTCACTTCTTTTCGTGTTCATCTCACTATTATAGTAACTTTTGGTTGACTGCAGTAACACAGTGATTATAATGAAGAGTTTGAAAATACCAAACTGTTACAATAAGCCGTAAATCGAAGGGGAGACGATGAAATGACCTCAGGAAAGAGGACAAAATTACTAACAATGAGCAGCAAAACACTACACAGAAATGTAATGAATGGGGAAC
This sequence comes from Gigantidas platifrons, assembly GCA_002080005.1. Lineage (NCBI taxonomy): Eukaryota > Metazoa > Mollusca > Bivalvia > Mytilida > Modiolidae > Gigantidas > Gigantidas platifrons. The sequence goes on along the minus strand of MJUT01028705.1, from coordinate 218,038 downwards.
AAGAACACCACAGAAAACCTTGTGTGAACTTAGGTGACCCGGAAGCGTATGTAATTACTGATCCCCTAAAGACATTCATCGTATTAGACTCTTACATCCTTTATATGGTCTATCGGCGATACACTACAAAAAGACAAACATAATATAATTTTAGGTAAAGTTGTTATTCAGTGTGACTAAATGTAGACTAAATGGTTTTTATGCAAAAGATGTAGGGAGTTTATTGTCATAGTGTTTAACGCCACTTTAAAAATATGTCAGTTATATTGTGAAGATCAGTTGCATTGGTTGAAGAAACCAGAGTACACGGAGAAAACCAATGACCTGCCACAATTCACTGACAAACTTTATCACCAAATGTTGTATCAAGTACACCTCGCCGTGACGGGATTCGAACTTACAACGTTATATGTGATTGGCATTGATTTCACGATCATGACGGCCCTGTTGATATGTAAACGGTGGATAGTAGATGTAAAGGTGAGAATAAACAAATCATAAAACAAGACAAAAGACAAACAATGTGGCAAAACACAAAGAATATAAAAGGGAAAACAACACGTCCAAACCTATACAGCCTAAATGAAAAAAATACGGTCCCATCAAAAACAGGTGTGAACATATCGTTCTGGAAGGGGAGAGAATACCGAAAGGGCAATACAAATGGAGAGTCCAGTGGAACAGGCAAGATAAGATACACAAGACGAAGAACTACAACGTAAAAACACAACACAATATGTGTTGAACACCACTATTCACTATTAATTCTTGACAGCCGTGATTCTCCTTATGGAGCGAAAGTCAAAACCCCATATTACCTGGAAATCAAATACCCGCTTATAGCATGCAAATCCCCAGCCCCTTCTCTTTTCAACTTTCTGTTTATAGATTTATTTTTAATGACATTTCTTGATTACATCATTTCTTTTCTTTTACTAAACGTGCATATTACCTCATTCATCTTATCTTAGCGAAAGTCAGAACCCCGTATTAGCTGGAAATCTCCAACCCTTCTCTTTTCAACTTTCTGTTTATATATTTATTTTTAATGACATCTCTTGTTTACAACATTTCTGTTCTGTTCTTTTTTCCAAACTTGCACATTACCTTTTTCATCTTATCTCAAAGTATAAACAGCTTACGGGTGCCATTAGTGGAGCAGATTATTTAGTATTATTGATATTAGAGGCGTTTGTGTTTCTCGATGAGCAGTTTTTTGTGAAAGTTTTCTAGATCGTTTGTTTGTCCTGTTGTATTATTTTCTGGGTCATTGGGTTGTCTGTTCTTCTTCGATTTACGGATTCTAACTACTCTTTTTGTATCTCCAATCCCTTCTTTCATGTACCGACCATCTATAATCTTATTATCTATGTGGAAGGTCGGTATATATTGATGACGTTACTATTTTTTATTTTATATAGGATCTTCACATCACTACACGATTTACTTTGCACGTACCGCATATCAAAACAGGTTATCTTGTGTTGGTTAAACACTACTATCTCTGATAAATTTATCTGTTTATTTACTAGATCTATATTTTAATTTCATTTTTGTAAAATTTGCCAACATACCGTGTTTGTGATTATTTGCCACAAATGTTTATATTTCATAAAAAATGAAGAATGAAAAAATACTACACTGTTGAAACAGTCCCAAAATACAATAACAAAAATCGTAGACGGGGGCAAAACTGATACCCCTAATACATAAATGCATGAGAGCGCACTGTCCTGGCTTGGAATAGGCATGTCGATAACAAATGTAGTGATTGAACGAGTTAGAAATAGAAAACAATACCTAAAGTATACACGTCTTTTATCTTTTTTTCTAAACAAAATTGCCTCAGTTATGTGTTGGACTCAAGTGAGGTCGATTGTTGCTTCTATTTGTGGTAAGATCAAACCACGGGTATACATATTAGCAATTTGTCGTTGCATAGAACACAACACCAAGGAGTAAGAACAACGTCAAATGGTCACATATTTAAATTTTACCTTTATACTAATGATTTTTTTAATGTAATTCTAGTTTTTATGTGACGTTCTTCATTTGACGTTTCTTTAACGAATATACAAACAAATTCTGACCGAAATGGTTAACTTTGTGGAAAATAAGAGGGGGAACTTTCAAAACTAGTAGCAACATCATATAATTTTGGGATAAAAGTTTCTAAAATTTAAACTCTAGACAGTTTTCTATAAAAAAAAAATTCTGCAATAAGGTATGGATTTTATAGATTTTTTGTGAATTAAGTTGGGATTTTATTTTATAAAATAATATCATGAAAAAGTCATTTAATATAATAATGTGCCATATTAAATCATCCACTACTGATATATGTCCTTGGAAGGCATTTTTTCTGAAATGTAAATTTCTTTAATGAAACAAATGCTAAATTTTCAGATGGTATTGGGATTCGTGGTACTCGATCTTTAGTTTTTGGGGGATTTTTTGTCCATCTATTTTTTTCCTTTTGTCCTTTTCCTTTTTTTAATATAATATTGGGGTTTGCGCTACTCGATCTTTATTTTTCTGTTAAGTGTTTTGTAGTTCATTGTTTGTCCTTTTGTCATTGTTCTTTCGGCCATTGTAGCGCCTGTCCGTCTACTCCTTCTGCGGTTTCTGATTACCCTTTTCGTAACTTCAATATACATGTCCTTGGATTGTAAAATTTCTGAACTGTATTGATCAGCCTCACCTTCTATCTACCTATACTAAAAATGTAAATGACTTTTATTATACAACTACTATGTTTTAAGGTGGTAGCGGGATTCGTGTTACTCGATCGTCAGTTTTCCTGGCTTGTTTGTCAATCATTCTTTGTAATTTGCCTCTTTCACGACTCTTATCTTACCTTAAGCCCTTTGCTCCGCTAGGGGGCATAGGCCATTGAGGAACACCCTCCATCTAACTCGATATTGCGCTATAGTTTTTTCTGCCGAGTTCCAGCTGTATCCCTGTTCTTTCAATTCTGACTCTGTGTCTCTACGCCAGGTGTTTCTAGGTCGACCTCTGCTAATATTGCCTTGTGTCTTGAATCTAGTACTCCGATATTGCTAGGCGGTGACATTAACTGCACTATTAATCCCAAGTTAGACCGAACATGTAACAACGAACTAAATCCACAGACAATTGAAGAGTTCAAGCATATTGTTAAACGGCTAAAACTTAGGGAAGTTGAAAATCAGTTAAGTGATCACGTTTGTCTTTAGTTTTTTTTTATCTTCATCCGTTGTCGCTTACATGGTTAAGGACACAGTAAGAGATTCATTAGTATCCCGTACTTCAAGCTCGTTTTGATAGATGGGCTGCAGACAATCACCGAATCGAGTTGTTCAGTGACAAAGCACCATCTATATAGAGGACGTTATAATTAATTATCTGGTCTTATCTTCCATCTTTATTCACGAGAGGTCTCGAAGGAAGTTTGCTTCGTATGATGTATTATCATTTCACAAAGGACCACGAATAATGGCCACTTGTTGTAACTGCTTCCCGGTCCTTTCCGCATTAATGGCTTATCACCGAGGTTGTATATATATTAAAAGGACGGGTGCCACTAATGGATCAGGAACTGTATACCCTTCCTGAGCACATGATTTCACCCCCGGTTAATAGTGAGGCTCGTATTACTCACACTTTAGTATATGTGGATGTTGTGTTGATCGTTGTTTGTCCTTTTGTGCTTTTTCTTTTGGCCATTGTGTTGTCTGTTCTTCTTCGATATACGGATTCTGATTACACTTTTGGTATCTTCAAACTCTTCTTATCAAGAATCGGGAATTAATTACGAAAGAAACTAACTATGTCTGTTTAATACAGTTAGTTCATATTCTCCTGGTGCTTGTGTGTTCACTTTCTTTGGTGTTCGTCTCGTTATGAAATATTATCTTTATTGACTGCACACCATCGTCAAAACCCATATAATGATGATTACGAAGAGTTTGATAATACCAAATGGGTATATCTATCAACCGAATACTGAAGAACCAACAATACAATGGTCGCTAGAAAATTGACAACATGACTAACAATGATCTGCAAAACCCTACACATAAAACTAACGATTGAGCAACACAAACCCTACGGAAAACAGTGGATGCAGTCAGGTGCTTCGAAAAGGTAGGTAATTGCTTCTCTCCTAAAGTCAATCGTAATACAGCTCTACCATTATATGGTTTGTCGGCGATACACTACAAGATAACGAATCTTCTTCTTCTTCTTCTTCCAGGAAAGGAGCCGGATTCTATTAGAACGTAGGTGGCTCCGCGAAAACTATTCGCATGTGCGGACAACACAGTCAGCTCTCAAAAAATTATATACAGGTAAAACTATGTACATGGGGGTCGTTGTTCAGTTGTTTTCAGAGCGTGTCTTCAGGGCAGGTCTGAACCCCTCGGCAGTGCTGGCTGATGTTGTCTGTGTTGGTAGTTGGTTCCAATCCCTGATTGTCCTCGGGAAGAATGATTGCCCATAACTGTCGTGTTTTAACCTTTCCTGAAAGAAGCGATCTTTACCTCTGGTCCGGTTGTCGCTTGGAATGAGGTACTGGTCTTTATCAATATCGACTTCTCCATGTTGGATCTTAAGTAACATGCACAGCCTGTTGTTCTGGCGTCTGTCTGCGAGATTCTCCCATTCTAAAGATTTAACCATTTTCGTGACACAAACTGGTGTTCTATCTGAGTAGTTGTTGTGCACGAATCTCGCAGCTCTTTTTTGGACGTTTTCTATTGATTTGATTTTACATTGGTTTGATGGATCCGAGATTGTTGAAGCGTATTCCAGTGATGGTCTGACTATTGATGTGTAAGCCGCCGCTTTGACTTGTTTGGTGCAATCTTTTAGGTTTCGGCGGATGAAGCCTAGGGTTTTATTTCCTTTGCCGACGATGTTATCTATGTGTTTGTCCCATGTTAAGTTGTTGTTTATGGTAACTCCTAGGTACTTGCTTGAGTCAACAATATCTAATGTATGCCCATGTAATTTGTAGGTAGATGGTATTGTGAGCTCTTTGTTTAGTGGTCTTATTCGAATGACAATACATTTGCCATTTGTTTTCCCAGTCTTCCAGTGATGTTAGGTCCTTTTGTAGTAGGTGGCTGTCAGTTTGGTTCTTTATAGATCGAAATAACATGCTATCATCGGCAAAGAGTTTGATCTCAGATGATGTGACTTTTTCTGGCATGTCATTTATGTATGTTAGGAACAGCAATGGGCCAAGGACAGTTCCCTGTGGTACATCTGAGAGTACTGGAGCCTGTGATGATGTGGTGCCCTCAAGAATAACACTCTGTTTTCTGTCTTGTAGGAATGTGTTAATCCATGCATTTGTCTTCTTGTTAACTCCATAGTATTCAAGTTAATGTAGTAGGATATTCTTTCAAGTAAAGTTGTTACTCTGTTTGACTGAATGTAGACACACATGGAAACACACGTTTTTTTTATGCTCAAGACATAGAAAGTCTACAAGATACATACACACATTTCAGAAAAGATGTTTGCATTCAAGCTACCGGAATTTAAAATGATAGTACTTTCCGCGGGAAATATTAAAATAAAATCAAATACCGGAATCCCTTTTAGGTGTCAAACCACTAATTCACAAATAAAAACCTTCAAGGGGGTACCTTTGCATCTGAACATTCATACCTTCAAATATCAGACAGCCACATACCTTATCAGGTTTATTTGGGCTGATATTGTCTAAGGAATAGAAATTATGCCAACAAATGGTGAAAGAAACTACTTGTTCTGCTCTTTAGGTATCAAACCACTATAGTCCAGTCAATATGCGAAAAACCCCAAACAAATTGCAACAGAAAAATAAAGTAGCCTATTATCTTAATACATATGTTTTAAGAGATATAAAAAGTCGCCATCAAAATAATATTGGGAAATGCATGAATTTAATCAAGAAAAAATAATGATCTGGTCGTGAAAACTATTGACGGCCATTGCGCTCCGTACGATATTATAAAATACAGAATCGTCTTGGGTATTGCAGACAATGAATAGAATTAAACACATTGTTATTGAAAATTAGTCATGAATTGTTAAGTATATATTAATATAAAGGAAAAAACACATTACAGTCAAAAAATTATATAATAAATGCACAAGAAATGTACGATCTTTCCCATTTTTACCTGACGGAAAGCAGACGATTTTTTCCGGACCGACATATTTTTATGAAATGCCTCTTAAACATGATTATTTCACAAAATAAACATTAAAATCTAAAACTTTAAAACTTTAAGTTTGCAAACATAGCACATATTTTCAATAAATATGAATAAAATTCAGATAAGGCTATTACAAAATCGTTTTAGAAGTGCATCACGTTTCTGAATATTATGGCAGCCCGTCATGGACATGAATAACGTTGCGATATGTTTATAAGTTGTGTTCAGACTAATACAGCAACTCTTCTATTAAAGCTTATCATGTTTAACCTTTAATGTTCCTATACAAAGAAAGTTATATTCGGAGACTATGAAGGTCAGATCATATGGTAGTTTTTATTTGGATAATGCAGAATAATTTGTTTCCTAAATGATTTTCAGTAAGATAATCTTATAACTGTCCGTGCATCATTAGGGAGTTGTCTCTGTAAATATATGTACAAAGTGAATTATTGTGTTACTTTTATCCGTTTTAATAAGTGACATTGCAAGTGGAGTGAAGGATCTCGTTCCTTTTATATCCGTTTTAAATGTGATATATCTACAAGATTCGCTGGATCTTGGTGTTCCATATTTGGAAGGCAATACAGATTAAAGAAGAAAGAAGTTGTCGTCCTTCTTACATTTACTTTCTGTTTACACCAGAGCTTCAAATTCAAATTAATGCAATCATTTATGTAACTAATTAGTAAATTTTGTCAATCAATCAAGATTTTTATTCTCATAAACCATAACAGAGCAATGGTACAGAGAAAAACATCATTCAAATACATTTCACATATTATACACAGTACACATGACAAGATGGATTCACATTAGGAAGAGATTTAATATAAAAGGTGCTACAGAGATAGACATCGACATTTACAAAAATAAATATAAAATCATAAAAGCATAAAATCTTTTCAACAAAAAACTGTTGGCTACAAAGCCGAGTTTCGGCCTATGAAGTCGACTTCTTAAAATTGTAAAATCTTACACATGCAGTGACCGGCTAAAAATAGCAACAATCGCAAAAAATACCAAGAGAAAATCACAGAATAAACTGAACCGAAAGAGATAACACATTTTCAATGCTGATTGAATTATTATAAAAAAAAAACAAAAAAACATTTGAATATCATTTTTGAATGCTGATCGGCATTTGGCATTTAATACTTCTTTGTTTAGTCTGTTCTCAATTTGCTTTGCATACATACATTGCATAGCTCTCTGATAAATGAAAATTAAACTATAAACAGTCTATCAAAAATATTTTCCAATCAGAACAACGAAACGCTCCCTATATATACCACTTATAATTACCAAAAGCGATACATTTTTTGTCAGTCACTTTTCAGTTTTGTTTGGAAAAAAAAAATTAGTCGAGTTTCAGTTATATCGTGGCGGTCAGTTTTATTGGTGAAGGAAACCGGAGTACCCGGAGAAAACCACAGACCCGTCGCAAGTCACTGCTTACACAGATAGTTGTAAATCCAACTACCATGTGATCACGACCACGACATCCCATATATATTGAACTTGTTTTCAGCCTGATTATAGCTGAAATACTGTACGACGGACGTCAAACAATAATCAATCAATCAACCTTATGATAGGTTTGTTAAACCTCCCTGGGCTTATAATGTTTGTCATAATTTCACGGACTTTGACTATGCCAGCATGCCATTGTTTCGCATTGCAAGGTCTGGGTTATGTTGTCCCAACAAAAAAATCCACCATGACTACGGAAGCAGTCATTTTGTTTTACGTTTTAAATGAGAGGCTGTAATATATTTTTTTAATAACCGATACGAACATCAGCAGAATTTTTTTTATTGTGATTTTTGTATTGAATACATTGTTCACTACAGAGTCGTAGGAGTGGACCAGAAAGCATAGGGGCAGGGCGCAAGCTTAAAAGTGGAAGTCAAGTAAGGGAACAAGCTTCAGAAGTGGACCGGGGAGTGGGTGGCAACTTTAAAAGTGTGTGGGGAAATCTTCAAACCATGACTGAAAAGGGTGAAATTTTCAAAAATTAACACACAAAACGGGTTTTTTGGAATCAAAACTATCGAAAAACATCTTAGTTGACTTAATTCCATGCAAATATTCCACTTAAACTAAATTTATACCAAATAATTTAAAGTGCTACCATTGACCCCGTCCCTGCTCCTATGCCCCTGCATAATATATTAATATATTAAACACGGTTGCTGAAATCTGATCAATTTTTTTATATCTCAACCAAGTATCAACAAAAACACACAAAACTGTTTTATATTGACCTAATCTGAGGACCAAAAATTGATCATTGGTATAACTGAAAATGACAACTGGTCAAAGCTGTACAGCATATGATATCTACAGTTAACATTAACCATTGCTTATTGATTTCACAGGATTTTAGTAGAAGAATTTTACCAAAATAAATACAACTTTTATCTTAACAGATCGTGTGATACTGTCAGAAAAATAAGTTCAATGACAACTTGAGGTTCATCTGAGCCTGAATCGCTCACATAGTTATTCGTGCACTAAGTACTAGCATTTGAGTTCACAAATTTTGTAGTGTCGGAGACAAACAAAAAGAGGAATCTTTATAGAGGACCTTCCATACATAATTTGATTTACTTTAAAAATCAAACGGCCAAGCCAATTATGAGGAAATGGTAAAAAAAATATATGACATTTTAAGGGTGAAAACGCATGACCATAGCTTAGGGATTTCTCCTTGTTGTCATGGTAATTGCACGTTGCAATGTGTATCATCATATGGTAATTTTGATCAAGTATGATATTTAAAATAAAACCATGTTTGTTTCTGAAGGTTGCTTTAAAATTGATGTCAATATTATTTTAATATACAAATTTGTACGACAGAACTGAAGAAGTTATCTCCATTTAAAGGGTAAAAATGTACCAAATTATAAAGGCTAAAAAATATACTAAATACTCAATATATCCATGGCGACTTTTTTCTATTAAAGGGGATGCAGTAAAGTTGCTAAAACACCACTTAGAAATTCTGTTGCAATTTGTTTTCGGTTCGGCTATTTTTATCATAGTCTCATTGACTGGACTAGTCCCTTTTCAATAAAAAAAAGTTCCTTTCACTTTGTAGTATTGTGAAAACTACTGAATGGAATGGACTAATTAAAATTGACAATTGAAGTTAAATATATAGGAATTATTTTGAGCCTAAATTTGATGGACTTAGTTGTATTTTAATACCTCTATGGAGGATTTGATGCATGACCTATAAATACTGAATTTCTTCGGGATGACCGAGCTATATTTAGAGTAGGTGTTTTCCGCATGGCATTTCACTGCAAGATTTTAAACAGGTCCTGATATTTTGACAGAACGTAGAGGAATCATCTACTTTTCAGAAAATATATGGTCTTGGAAAGGTTAAACTTAAGATAAAATGGCCAGGTAGGCTCGAAAAAAAACCCACACATTTAGTAAAAAAAAACTTAAAGAAAATAATTATAGTGTTTCACACCTTAAGAAAAAAAAAAAACCCATCAAAATTATCTTTTGTTGCTATCATGTTAAAATTAGCCTACAAATATTACAACAGACCCAGAGTGATATTTGTCATACAAAAATGTTACAAAATGCATTGTGGTGTCAGATTACATGGTCAAAATGCATGTTATGTAATTTTTTGGAATATTGCTCCTAAACACTGAATATACATGGACACAGGGTATTGCAACTCATTTTATTTTTGTTGATGACTTTTTAATTATTGGGAATGTGTGATTGAATGTGTTTTTGCAGTAGAAGGGCATATAATATTGAAAATATGGTTGATACTAAGAATTTAAAAAAAATCATCATTGGCCAGTTTGTCGACTTCAAATATAGAATATGGTGATATCACGATTGGATTTTTTTCAATCCTACAAATTTTTCCTGATAATTTTTTATAGTTTCAGTTAGAATACATGTACAATGTACTTATGAAAAAATATAAGGCCATGGAAAGCAGTTTTAATTGAAAATTAAGTAGTTAAAACCTGGTAATTTAAGTGATCCCAGAAAAATTATTTTGACTGCTTAGCATTTTCTGTTAATTTTTCAAATTGTCAGTTTGGATTTTATGTTTTAGAGTATTATTTGGCTGTAGCAGTACATTTGAACATCCAGCTTACTTAAACAGTGAACAAAAATTATGTGGAAGCATATATTTATTGAGTTTTGGGGAACATTATAGTTGTGCACCATCAGAAATTCCAAGACTTGAATAACAATAAATCATATTTTTGCATATTTGATGGAATTAGAAGGAATTTCAACTTAAGATCTACATACAAAAATTTATTTTATGTCTTAAACTACATAATTTATGGGGTAAAACATCAATTAACAAAATTAAGACTGATATCAACTCATTTCATGGGACGAAACAAAGGGGGGGCTAAATGCACACATTTCATAGTATTTAGCTATTAAATATAAAACTAAGACATAAATATGTGTAAAAATTGCTTATTATGTTAGAAATTAGCTTAATAACTGTAATATATAAGTGAATAGGTAAGTTTTGGTATATTCCACAATCTGAACTCAACAGCTGTAAATGGAGATATTTTCATAAAAAATCTCCAGGGGGTACCTTTGCATTTGAACTTTTATACTTGCAAATATCAGACAGCCACATACCTTATCAGGTTTATTTGGGTCGATATTGTCCAAGGAATAGAAATTAGACCAACAAATGGTGAAAGAAACAAATTGTTCTGCTCTTTATGTGTCAAACCACTAATATGTTCCAAAAGCGTCAGAGCCGTCGTGGTCGTATGATAGTTGGATTTACTACTACCTATGTAATCAGTGCCTATGACTAACGTTGTGAGTTGGAATCCCGCGCAGGCGAGGCGTACTGGATACATCATTAGGTGATAAAGTTTGTTAGTGACTTGCGACAGGTCTGTGGTTTTCTACGGGTCCTCCCGGGGGCCGTTTCCTCCATCAATAAAATTGACCGCCACGATGTACATTTGTGTAACTTAAATGTTGTTGAAAAAGGCAGTAAACACCATAACCATGACCATCCAAATGCGTGTTAGATATGTTCCCAACGTGTCCCGTCGTGTGTACTGCATGTTGATATATTATATGTAGTAACGTGTCTCGCCATGCGTACTGCATGTTAATATATATATTATATGTTCCAAAAGCGTCTCGTCATATGTAAGTTATATATTAACATACAGTACACATGACGAGCACATACTGCATATTATTACATATTTATAAGTAATAACATCAATGTTTCCCATACGTAAACAACGGAAGTGCCACCGCGGTATTAGCCCATGGGCAGATATCGGGGCAAAAATCTGATAACACGATATCAAACCTTTCTATAAATAAATCAATGCATTACTTTTTCCATAACAGGACTGCTATCACCCCTCAACCGATATTGATGACTCATAATATCCATATAAGTTTAGTGTCTGTGTGGGAAGTTAAAGGCATACAATCTGTCAAAATTGATTTTTTTTTGCTAAAATTAAAAGTTTTCAATATTAGATGTTTTATACTAAAAAAAATGTTTACAAAATATGCTATAATGTCGTATTTAGTGAAAATAATTCGAATGTCTGTTGGTAAAATCGCCATTAACACACCTAATTATAAGTCGGCTCATTTTCCGAAGTGTGCCGGACACTGATAACTGCTATAAATAACCAGAAAGCATGCTTTTCATGTAAATTCGTTAATTAATATAATTTAAGAAATATATATATGAAATTGGATCCGGTGTACTCAGTTAATATTATACACCTATTTACTGTCTATGAGGACAATAGCAAGTGTATTGTCCCCCGAGATTTCAAACTATTTCCCGACGCGAAGCGGAGGGAAATAGTTGGGGTCGAGGGGGGCAATAAACTGCATATTGTCCGAATAGCCAGTAAATAAGTGTTTTATTATACCAAAGGCAATCTAGGAAATCTGAGAAAATATGGCTATTAAAAAGACACAAATAGAAGTTCTTAATAGTAATATTAAGAAAAAATATCAACAATAAACATGTTCTAACCAGATTCCATGTTATCGTCTGGTAAACAAATAATCGTATATCTCGGGCATGCAGATGCATGTACATTAAAACACGAAAGATCCGAAACATAAAAGCGCGGGAAAACGTATGCTGCTTGAACTGAACTATTTCCCTAGGGAAATAGTCATCGAGACTATTTATCTAGGGGTAATAGTCATGATCAGTCATCAAAACTATTTAAACAAAATCAGCAATTGGATTTTTATGTGCAAAATAGTAATTTTATCTGCATTTAATTCTACATAGAAAATATATACTGAAGTATAATAATATATAATGGTACTTAGTAAGAATGACACTTAAAATCGGAAATACGTGATGTAATCAATAAAAAAACAAACCCATACTCTGCAAAGCGGCCCGATAAAGGGAAAATTGTACACAAATTGCATTGTATATTATTGACAACACTTGAGTTATCTTGATTATATTTTTTTCGAAAAATAAAACACAGACATGAAGTTCATTATTTTAGTTTAAAAGAGATACCTGTATATCACCTAGCCTTTTCTGCTGAAAAAAACATATTTAAAAACTACGATGCAATTCTACTGTCAAAATACGATTCGGCCGTAAAAAGATACTAAATTATGCTTACCGTATACGTGTTGAAAAATGGAGTATTATTTAAACAATATTCATTTCGAAAATAATCAGACAATACGTATCAAACATAGTAATTACATACAGTATTCAGAAACAAGCAATTGTGCTTTTATAAATCTGTCTCCTAAAATAAACATACATAGTATAAGCATGACTATTATAGCATGCTCTTTATAAAATCTATAACTATTAATATATTTATATAATAATATTGCTGGTAATTTATAATAAGACATCCTCCCGAGTCAAGATCACTGAGTCTACACAACACGACTTGAACGTGTCGCTCTATGTGGACACAGGAACCCCGGCCAGGGAAGATAATAATTTGATAGAGTAGAATAAAAGTATGTGAAATACTAATAATGTATACTAAGGAGGGAAAAGTGATAACTTATGATTAATTTTAAGGCGAGATGTACGTCACTAAAGTATGGTAAGCCATATGATCATGGTGTAAACCTTTTACTTTTGATAATGTATTTCTGCATCGGAACGAAAATTAATGTATTCTGTTCGTCCGTCAATCCATTTGTCCCAAAAAGGAGTAAGTGTATGGTAATATTTACAGGGATGTTTGAGACGGATAATATCAATGGACAGCCTAATGTTAGCAAATCTAGGGCAGTGTAGAATATAATGAGAAGTTGTTTCCACCCCCTCCCACATAGACAATTAGGAGAGTCAACTGTAATATTTGTCCAATTCTTGAGCCTACGTAGTAGTAAGTAGGAACTTTGGCATTTTGATGGAATGGAGTAGGTCGTTATAACATCTTTTTTTTACTCTTTACAGAAAGCTTGCTAAATCCCCCTTTTTGTGTCGTTTTCGTGTAGAATCCGTCAATGTTTTGTATTCGATTTGAACACGTGTTGCATTCATCAACAATATCTTAACAAATTCGCACATGCGCAAATTCTTTCCCGAAAAAGATCACTCTGTAGGTCATTTGAATACATTTGAATTTATGAATATCATGCGGGTCAACAGTGAATGCTTTACTGGATGGAAGAGAATCAAACACCGACGTATTTCCTTCGTGCTAGGATATTTACGTATGATAAATATGAAAAATGTCAACTGCAATTAGTATAAAACATCGAATATTGACAACCGTATGTCTTTAATTTTGTTCTTTTTAATTCAATGTTGAAATATGTGATAATATATATTATATGTCCCAAACACGTCTCGTCATGTGTACTGCATGTTTTGATATAATATTAGGGACAGGTCATTATTTATCTCCAGGGGGAGGGGGTAA
>MJUT01028705.1:185712-203849 GCA_002080005.1 Gigantidas platifrons | reverse complement strand
GATAAATTGAAAATTGATAGAAGGGGGTCCACTAGTTTTTCTGGTTTGGCAGGGGGGGGTCAAGATGTTTTTAAAACATGCACTATAGATACAATCTATTTGCATGTAAAATATATATTCAGCCGAAAAAAATGTCTCTTGTCATACATTTTGCCAAATATCAAACTGTCACTACATATAAATAAATAACGCTTTCTGATTCACTACATTACAGTTCCAGAGTCAACCCAGAGAGACAGTTCAATGCATGAACATATGATATGCAGTGTTCTCTCAAGGCCCATCATAACACCATCGTACAATGGTGCTATATTTTCTACCATGGTGCTATTTTGTGAAATTTTATAATAGAATGTATTAGGGAAATGGTGTTTTTTTTTATTATTATTATAACATATTTTCATAGCGCATTATATAATCAGAAAACCAGTGCTACCTTAATTTCCATGGTACTCTATATTTGAAAATCCCTGGGAGAACACTGATCTGTTTTAGATATTCTTTACAAAAAATTTTTTGATAGTATATTCTTTTCAAAGGAAACACCAAGATAGGCTTCCTTTCAACACCTCAAACATGAATAAAAGTAACTATTTAATTGCTAAAAACAAATATGAAACACTTTAATAACATTCAAATTTCACTCCAGAGGAATACAAAAACTGACTAGGTAGTTGTGAAACTGATGATTAAAATAATATTTCAATATATTAAAAACAACTATAATTGTTATAGCTGCGGAACCGTAGCCCTTTATGGTCCTTTTTTTTTCTTTTTCTTTTTTTGACGGACCATACCATAGGTCCGCCAAGAAAAAAAAAAGGACCATAAAGGGCTACGGTTCCGCAGCTATTATTGTTATAGTACATTGTATTTATGGCAAAAATGCAGCTTCCTTAAATAGTGGGCTCCTGGCTTGTTGAAGACTGTGAAGACAAAAAATTACCACAAAGGGTTTATGTTTTCGTTAGATATGGTTGATAAATAATGACCGGTCCCTTAGTTTTTCGGTTTCTCCGTCCTAGAGGCACTAGTCCTCTAAAAGGGGTCATCCCCGCGTGAACCCCGGGGTATAGAAATGGGACCGAGAGCTTCTTCGGCTTGAAGGAGCGTCCGTCGGTTGTGCGGGATGTAGAAATTCACAGCCAACCCGTCCTTCGGATGAGACGTAAATAAAACCGAGCTCCCGGCGTGTTGAGAGATTGCCAACCTCTTCGCACGTTAAAGAACCCAGTGTAACAACTCACTATGAGCATTATGCTCATGATGAGTGGTCCATAAGAGACCTGTTGCACTGGCTAAATTATCCGTCCCTACCCATCACATTTCCTTGTTTCGAATCTCGTGGCGTTTAAATTATTCTCGTCTTGAATATAGCTTAAAAATTGCTCGCTGGACGTTAAACACCAATCAATCAATCAATCAATCTAATTATTGAAAATTTAATTTTGGTCTTGTTGTACGATTCTGTATACTGTATACATTATAAAGTGTAATTTACTTTGATTCTGTAAATATATATATTGTAAATATGTTTTTGATCAAATGTCTTAGTTACGGAAACTTCAACAGATCCGTACCCGAGATGTCACAGGTATTTTTAATTAAAGGGAGATAATCATAATTTTTGCTTTCACACAGAAATAATGATTCATCGAATACTCGTTCAGGAGGCCAAGATGTTGGTTCATGTAAGATTTGATTATTTATATAAGCCCCAGGCATGATTTCCATGTTTAAAGAATATGAGATGTAAGTCTGTCGTAAATCACAGTATCCCTCGACTTTGAAATATCACACACAGCGGATTGTGTATAGGTAGCGTTTTCATGACGTCACCGGAAGTTCAATGACCCATAACAACCGATCGCCATTTTGTATTGTTGAAAATAAACAGGTAGCCACGAACGTCCTAATTAGTATTCTTTCATACTTTGAGCTAATTAGACGCTACAATCTAGCCAATGAGTTATGATTATTACGTTGAACTCTAGTCACCAGAAACTTTATGACAGTAAATTTTTTTTCAGTTGAAAATATTTTTTGAAAACGAATGATTTTTATGAAGTTAAGTGTGTTTAAACAGGGACGTACACACATCACTGCTTTAAAGTAAAGTTCTTTAACTGATTTCCAAGACTGCTAACAATTTAAGCTGGTTAAAATTTAGTTCGAGATTCCTCTGCCGTTCGACGACCATTTAGAACTTGCTGTTGTCGTTGAACGTCAGAGCGCTTGCCATAAACAAAACAGCGGATTTTCCTCTCCCACTCGAGAGAGGCACATTTCCACGTTTTGTGGCCATCAGATTTTATTTTCTATCCAAAACCCTAATATATATCGCTTCACCAATCATTTTTCTATTCATTCATGAGATGTGGAAAAAAATCCACTGTTTTGCTTATGGCAAGCGCTCTGACGTTCAACGACAACAGCAAGTTCTAAATGGTCGTCGAACGGCAGAGGAATCTCGGACTAGTTAAAATTATTTTTAATCTTTTTGCGATTTTAAAGAATTTTGTTAGTAAATTGTTTTTATTGTATCGTGTCGTGACATCTGCTCGGTCATGCAATGAAGTCGGTCACTTGTTTTGATTTACCATTCTCGCGCAGCACGAGGCCAGTGACGTCATTCTGTATATTTATAACGTATATAAGACGCCGAAGCAGGTTTTTAAAACTTGAAGATTATAAAATGCGATCAAAACAGGTAAGTTTGAATTGACAAAATTTCATACAAGTAAAAAAACTCCTATTTACTAATGTCCTTTTTATCTGGTCATTCTGCCTGTGAAATATATTTCAAGCGATGGTATTCTCCGAACATTTTTAACTTTCCGGTTTGTTGACATAATCGTCATCACAGTTCATGACCGTTTCTGGAATGTAGGCCAAGCAAATTGTATTTTGAAATACTTTGAAAATATGATGATTGATCTTTCAGATTCCACCATTTTTGTTTGTGTTCATTGTAAGTGAGTGATATTAAATGTTATTAAAATAAATTGAAATCAGTCATTAGTTGTTTTCCAAAAATACGGCAGAATGTAGTCAGTCTAATTGATTGTATTGACAAGCAAAAACACCAAATTCATTGGATTAAATACAAATGTACATTATTATATATGCCATATATGGGTAGGCAAGTTTAATATTTGCATCAAATAATTAATTTTCAATTCTTCAATTTCAAACTATTTAAAAGAAAACATCTTTCGACATTTTTCAGACAAAACAATTCCACTGAAAAAGCTAAAATACTGTACTTTCTAAATCTGGTTTACTTTTTTAAGTTTGGTTAGCCTAAGACAAAACCATGTGCTTTATTGACCTTTGACCGGCCTTATGTGACGTAATAGGACGCCATTTGGGAAAACCGTACACAACAAATATGGGTCAGTGTGTTTTTATTATCGATCTTTTTTCCATGAAACTTTACACATGTGAGCAAGAATAGATGAGGAACATAATTAAAAACAAAAAAATGTTTACTTTTCAAACATGAAAAAAATAATCAAACATTATCCAATGACTGACCGGCTTATTGTCATACGAGGATATATAAATATGCAAGATAAATTTTTAAAACAGTGCCTCATAGACATAATTCATAATTTATGGCTTTTTATTGTACTTTTATGAGTATATATCTGTATGTGACACTTTAATAATATGAAATTTATTTATATTCTAAGTTGAATGTAGTTGATTCTAATTGGTTCTTGTATGTTATTGTTATAATCCTTTGCAACAAATAAATTATGAAATGAATAAATATAATATAAAAGATACTTTGCATATTACTCCTGAATTTATCAAGACATAATTTGCAAAGAGGATGACAGGAAAGGCTCACAATGAAAAACAAACCCAAATAAAAAGAAATACAACACAAAAAGTCCATACCAATGCACTAGTAAATACATCGATTGATTCATTGACACGACATATCGTAGGCTGCAAAAGCGAAAGTATGTTTTTCCGCCTTTCGGTCATTCTCGGGTTTTATTATTGCCTTGCGAAACATACATGAGAAGTTCATATTTTGGCGCTTTGTAATTTGAATTTGGAATTTCTAGTTCGCGCTCGGCTTTGTAATTTACAAAAAAAGGGTGCACTTGACTAGTAGTCGCAACTGATAAAGTTTACCAGTTGCTTGCCCATGGCCGATGGTTCTCTCTGGGTTCTCCAGCATTTTCCACCATTAAAACTGGTTGCCATGATATAGCTGAAATATTGCTGAAAGTGGCATTAGACACCAGAAATCAATCAATCAATCAATTACTGTGGCTTCCACAAAGTACTGAGACAAAATATAACTAGGTCATGACTTTCATTTAAATGTGTGTCCTGCTCTGGAGATCACATCCTGCATGTAGAACTCTGTGACGATGTCTGACATTATGTAGAACTCTGTGCTGATGTCTGACATTATGTAGAACTCTGTACCGATGTCTGACATTATGTAGAACTCTGTAAGAACTCTGTACCGATGTCTGACATTTGTTTCAGTCTGATGAACTGAAGAAAAAAATAGGGGTTTATTATAATTTCAATAAACAACAACATTCTAGTCAGAATATATTACAGATAGTATGTGTTTACTTCCTTAATGTAGCCCGTTAGTTACAATAGATCACAAACAAATTGTAAACAAAATATTCCCACGCTCATCAATAAAAATTACTCATTGATTTGTTTGTTTGTAAATGTGTAGCATATTAAAAGTGTAAAGTTATCTATAAATTGGTGACAGGTTCAATGTAATTGTACATATACCTGTATGTAAAACTGTTATTCTGTACACGTCGAATTATATCATATTCTAACTCGTGATGTAAGATCAATGAGTTGAAAAGGGGGCTGTGTTAAGGGGTTTTGATTATTGATTATACAGAACAGGAAATGAGACACACATACTAGTAATTAATGTGTTACATTTAGAAACAGACAAAGAATTAGTGTCAGCTATATTTAACCTTTAAATGAACTATCCTCATTTGTTATGCACTTACTTGTATTCATTATTTGTCGATTGATTGATTGTTGTTTAATGGAACAACAGTTTAACCTTTCGGGAGGGAGGGAGGCGTAGGGGCTGTGTTTTTTTCCTGGCGCCAAATTTTTTAGAAAAAATATCTTGACCTGAAATGTAATTTGACCCTGCACTTTACAATAAGAAATGTTGATGCAATGACCGATAATAAGTACAATATATAGTAGTTGGTTATGGTGTTTAATGCCACTTTCAACAATTTTTCATTTATATCGCAGCAGTACAATATTTACGATTTGTGTTTCGTGTGAAAATGAAAAGACTGGCTGGAGGCATGCACCAACCCCCCTCCCCGCCCCCCAAAAGTGTAATGCTTGGTCACTAAGTCAAGTGAGCTGTATATAAAATATAGTTATGCCAAGTGCATGCTCATACAATGTATGCACATTTATTTGTCAAACAGCCTCCGAGTTGTAATGGTTAACGTGTTCACCTCAGTCTGGGTAGAACGTGGGCTCGATTCCAGATTCCCGGTCGGGTCAAACCTAGGACTAAAACACTGATATTTCTTTCTTCTATAATCAGGGTAGTTAGTGGTTCTGTTAAGGGGTCAGGATTGTATGGGTAAAATAATAAGAACAACATTGACTGGATACTGAACTAGGAATATTGTAAATGACATTCTGTAATTGTGTGAGTGAGTGATTGCTGCTTGACGCCACTTTCAGCAATACTTCATCTATATCATGGCGACAAGTTTTAGTGGCTGGGGAAGTCAGGAGTACCCGGAGAGAACCACCGACCATGGGCAAGCAACTGATAAATGTTATCACTTGCGGTTGCGAGTCGATTTTTGTCCCCCGACGCTTCGTCGAAGGGGACTATAGAAATGGGTATCGTCCGTCCGTGTGCTTTTTGGTTTCCAGATGATAACTTGTGAATGAAAAGTCAGATTGAAGCTAGGTTTGGTATGTAAGTGTATCTTATGAATATCTAGGTCAAGTTCGATAATGACAATTTTTCGACTATTTTTACTAGAGTTGTGCCCCTTTTTATACCTCAAAATTGCTAAATATTTGGTTTCCAGATGATAACTTGGGAACAAATAGTCAGATTGAAACTAGGTTTGGTATGTAAGTGTATCTCATGAATATCTAGGTCAAGTTCGATAGCGATCATTTTTCGACAAATCTTACCAGAGTTACATCCCTTTTTATACTTTGTCTGTGTGTCCCGAATTGGTTTCCAGATGATAACTTGTGAATGAAAAGTCAGATTGAAGCTAGGTTTAGTATGTACATTTGTAAGTGTATCTTATGAATATCTAGGTCAAGTTCGATAATGACAATTTTGCGACTATTTTTACTAGAGTTGTGCCCCTTTTTATACCTCAAAATTGCTAAAAATTTGGTTTCCAGATGATAACTTGGGAACAAATAGTCAGATTGAAACTAGGTTTGGTATGTAAGTGTATCTCATGAATATCTAGGTCAAGTTCGATAGCGATAATTTTTCGACAAATCTTACCAGAGTTACATCCCTTTTTATACTTTGTGTGTCCCGAATTGGTTTCCAGAGAATAACTTGTGAATGAAAAGTCAAATTGAAGCTAGGTGTGGCATGTAAGTGTATCTTATGAATATCTAGGTCAAGTTCGATAATGACAATTTTTCGACAATTTTTACTAGAGTTGTGCCCCTTTTTATACCTCAAAATTGCTAAATATTTGGTTTTCAGATGATAACTTGGGAACAAATAGTCAGATTGAAACTAGGTTTGGTATGTAAGTGTATCTCATGAATATCTAGGTCAAGTGCGATAGCGATCATTTTTCGATAAATCTTACCAGAGTTACTCCCTTTTTTTTACTTCAAAAATGCTAATATTTTGGTTTCCAAATTATAACTTGTGAACAAAAAGTCAGATTGAAACTAGGTTTGGTATGTAACTGTATCTCATGAATATCTAGGTCAAGTTCGATAATGATGATTTTTCGACAAAACTAACCAGAGTTACTCCCCTTTTTTTACTTCAAAATGGTCCTTGGATGGTCCCCTTTCAGAATTATGAGTGATACAGGCTCACCTGACCCTCTAGTTTACAGTAGTTTCAAAATTTAATCTTACGATATAACCTTGGCGTTGGGGGACCAGTGGCCAACGGCCTTTTATGTAAATTACAAAGCCGGGTGCGAACCCACGTCATATTGGTGATAGGCTTGTAAGAGTTGCTAGGTAATCCAACTACCTAACTCAATGAGCCACCCTGTCCTCCGACTTCAAAGAAGATACCTTTGAAAATAGTTATCAAACAATTATAATTGAAACCAGGAGTGCCAGATTATCTATATTTTGCATCTTTCAGATCATTTCATTTTTTTTTTTTTAATTTGGCAAAATAATTGTTTTCTTCTCTTTCTTCCCTCCCCCTAAAAGTGAAATCACAAACTATAACTCATAGTAATAAGCGTAAAGGGGGGTCCATTTAGTTTGTTTTTTAATAAAGTCACCCGATTTTCAGACAGAATTGTCCTTTATATATAACCATTTAAAACGTTTTAACAACATATTTGTTATAAATACATTTTCTTTTATGTAGATATTTGATATATATTCAGGACAGGTCACATGTCAATCGTAACAACAGGTAAATCACGTGACTATTTATCTTCCTCTTTTGCAGTTTTCCTGATTTGTTGATATTTCGTTAGAAGACATTATTTCCAGATATTTTCAGGTAAGTATACCCCCCGCAAACAACGTTTGGGGGTACAATGTATATAGGATTCACCTTGTCTGTCCGGACCAACTTCTGTGTCCTTTGTCTAAGGTTCATGAAACTTTATACTCTGACTGGCCATGATGTGTAAACCTCACTATAGACAGGATGTTCTGGTCCATTGAGTTTTCCTAGAGTTATGATCCGTTGGACTTAGAAATTTTGACTCTATCCACTATGCACCTTGTCATCGCAACTCCTCTGTTATGGTTTGTCGGATACACATGAAAGTTGGTACATTGTTAGACTCTCATATGCAGATGTGCATGAAGATAGGATGTTCCGGTCCATTGACTTTTTCTAGAGGTATGGCCCTTTTGGACTTAGAAGTTTTGACACTATGTATTATGCAACTTGTCATCGCAACTCCTCTGATATGTTTTATCGGATACACATGAAAGTTGGCAGATTGTTAGATCCTCATATGCAGATGTGCATGAAGATAGGATATTCCGGTCCATTGACTTTTGACAGAGTTATGGTCCTTTGAACTTAGAAGTGTTGATGGTGTCCATTATCCACTTCACTGCAACTCCTATGACATTGGTAATTGTTTGACACAAGAGTTGGTACATTGCCAGATTCTTATGTTTATCTGCATGTGAAAATCACCTTAAATATGACATATTTATACCCCCTGCAAACAAAGTTTGGGAGAGGGGTATATACAAAAAATTTAGGAATCATCCTGTCCGTCCGTCCGTCCATGTACCTTGTAAGCGCAACTCCTCCTAAACGGCTTATTGGATTTTTATGAAACTTTCCACTACCTGCAGATGTGCATGAATGAATATGGTTGCTGTCCAAAATTTAAAAGGGGAGATAATCTAACTTATACTTTCACGAAAATAGGGGGGGGGACGTATGTACCTTGTAAGTGCAACTCCTACTAAACTGCAAGCGGGGGGTATCACTCAGCGAGGTTACTCACAGTTCTACTTTATATTGTTGTTATATCAAATAGATATTCTGATTGTTATATTTTCTTATATAAATAAGTCAGTTGTCTAGAAATCTATTTAAGCTGCATTAATATATCTTAAAAGGTAACATTCATTTAGTAATCGATAGCAACTACATATAAAAAATATGCGTATATAAAAAAAAAGAAATAAAACAAGTACCGTATTTCTTCTAATAGACGCCCCGGGGGCGAATGCATTTTTAAAATAGGGGGCGTCAATTAGAGAAACGAATTTCCGACTTTTATAGCCATTAGATGAGTTAATTTGATGAAACAGACTATAGAAATATACACGTGCTATGTCAACATACATTACTGCTACTTAA
Source organism: Gigantidas platifrons (assembly GCA_002080005.1). NCBI lineage: Eukaryota > Metazoa > Mollusca > Bivalvia > Mytilida > Modiolidae > Gigantidas > Gigantidas platifrons. The sequence continues at coordinate 194,785 of MJUT01028705.1, read as the reverse complement.
AGTGGAATCTAAGAATAAAGCTAGACACAAATATATTTTTTTCTTTTAAGTTGAAAGTAACTAAATTTGCCGAAGAAAAAGGAAAACATGCGGCAGCCAAGTTCTTTAATGTTGACAGAAAACGTGTTTGTTTACCTGAACAATTATTGCTGATTAGTGATGCGTAAAACTCTTCACACGCTGTAACTATTTTGGGAACTCTTACACGCTGTGTTGTTGATTATGTACCGATAAGTGGAGTTTATATTTTATGAAATGGGGGTGTTAATTAGAAGTCAAAATGTTCTATTGGGCAGAATAAGGGAGGGGGCGTTAATTAGAAGGAATACGGTATGTCAAGGCTACACTGCTCTTACCTTGATCAATTATTAAGACCTTGAAACTTAGTACTCCTATCACGTACAGTTGTACTTACAAAGCTTAAATGTTTCAATCTCTTAATTGTCTAATTTGCAACCCTCCAGGCATTTAAGGAATGAAGAAGGGGACATTTTTTAGCACCCCACTTGCATTATAAAGTATTAATATCGTTGAGATTAGACTTCCGAAGACATTTTCTGCTCTGTATATCCTCTAATCTAATCTAATCACGTCACAAATCCTGTCAAAGCTATTCTGGAAATTTCAAATTTTACCATATTTTGGTATATGGACAAATTGTTTCATATCAAGTGCAGATAATATTTCATATATAAAACATATTTTCTAGTTCAAATATGCACAAATAATGATAGTCTCTTACTGTTTTAAGTAGTTAAAGATCCATAAGATCCAAATATCCAAAATTTAGGTGGAATTGTACGCCATTTTTATCTATGTACCACATGATCAATTTCGTGACGTTTTTAGCTACAGTCCATCTCTCGATGTGAGATATTATAAAGGTGTTGAATACATTTTCTAATTATTGACACCGAGAAACAGACTATAGCTAAACACGTTACAAAATTGATTACGTGGTACACAAATAAACCGCGTACAATTCTACCCCAATTTCGGATTTATGGAGCGGAATCATAATAAGAAAGCGTCCCAGTGAAGCGACCTGCCTACCCGCGGTCCATTCGTTTGTCTGTTCGTCTGTTGGAGTTATGGGACTTTTACATTTTCATACGTTTTAGCTCACCTGACCCAAAGGGTCATGTGAGCTATTGCCATCACTTTCCGTCCGTCCGTCCGTAAACATTTCAATCTTCTTCTAGAGAACCACTGAAGCAAATGGGACCAAACGTGGCAAGAATGTTCATTTGCATGGTCTAACCAAGTGTTGGTACTTTCATTACGATCGGTTATCCAACATGGCTGCCAGGGGTCATACAAGCCTCTGATTGGCTGAAATTTTTAATATCTTCTTCTCCGATACTACATGGAGAATAGAATTGAAAATTGTCATGAATGATCATTGCAAGCTGCTAACCAAGTGTTGTTACTTTTTGTACCAATTGAAAATCCAAGATGGCCGCCAGCGGGGACATAATTTAACATAGCGACCCTATGGGAAATATGTAAGACAAACTTCTTCTCAAGAACGTGAGTGAGTGACTGGATGGATTGGAACCATACTAATGGTAGAAATGTTCCTGACAAGGTTCTGATCAACTGTTGTTACTTTTTGTTCCGATCGGTTATCCAATATGGCTGCCAGGGGCCATAATAGCTTCTGATTGGCTGAAATTTCGAAGATCTTCTTCTCCGATACTACATGGAGGATGGAATTGAAAATTGTCAAGAATGATCATTGCAAGCTGCTAACCAAGTGTTGTTACTTTTTGGACTGATTGAAAATCCAAGATGGCTGCCAGAGGGGGGACATAATTTAACATAGCGACCATAAGGAAATTATGTAAAACAAACTTCTTTTCAAGAACCACTGGATGGATTGGAATCATACTTGGCAGAAATGTTCCTGACAAGGTTCTGATCAATTGTTGTTACTTTTTGTTCCGATCGGTTATCCAATATGGCTGCCAGGGGCCATAATAGCCTCTGATTGGCTGAAATTTCAAAGATCTTCTTCTCCGATACAACATGGAGGATGGAATTGAAAATTGTCATGAATGATCATTACAAGCTGCTAACCAAGTGTTGTTACTTTTTGGACCGATTGAAAATCCAAGATGGCCACCAGCGGGGGACATAATTGAACATAGTGACCCTATGGGAAATATGTAAAACAAACTTTTTTCTCAAGAACCACTGAATGGATTGGAACCATACTTGGCAGAAATGTTACTTACTAGGTCCTGATCAAGTTTTGTTACTTTTTGTTCTGATCGGTCATCCAACATGGCTGCCAGCGCCCATAAAAGCCTCTGATTGGCCGAAATTTCAAAAATCTTCTCAGATACTACATGGAGGATGGAATTGTAAGTTGTCAAGAATGATCATGGCAAGATGCTAACCAAGCGTTGTTACTTTTTTGGCTGATCGAAAATCCAAGATGGTTGCTAACGGCAAGTCATACATATTTCAGTTTAATGTATGACCCTATGGGAAATATGATAAAAAAACATTATCAGGAACTACTGAAGGGATTATTGGAACCATACTTGACAGAAATGTTCCTTACAAGATCCTATTCAAATGTTGTTACTTTTTGATCTGATCGGCCACCCAACATGGCTGCCACAATGAACCCAGGTGAGCGATTACAGGCTCCTGGGAGCCTCTAGTCAATATGCATGAACGTTGTGAACGCATAGTGGCGTGACACAATGTCCCTTGTACACGGTACATTCTTGTTTTAGTGAACTTCATAGGAGAAACCCTGTCAGAAATATGTAAAGCATTTTCATATTAATGAGGATTTCAAAATTTGAACTTTTTAAATTTTATCCTATATTCCCGTCTACAGTGTTCCAAAACCTGTGTTGTAGCTTTTACTGTTGAAGGATATGAAGGAATTAAAAGGAAACATCACCCACGTTTTGTAGTCCCATTTAAATGAACTAAAGTTTCGCATAAGACTCTACATGAAAACGTAAGATATTGTTTCTCGCAGAATATAGACTTTAGTTAACACAAACTCTATTTGAATAATACAGGTGAATGATACATGCTCAAATGAGCCTCTATCTTCATCATGGAAAACTAAATTTGCTATGATTCTACGATTTTCTCATTGGATTTGAGAACAGTTCCGACGGTGTGATTTGTTTTGTCTATCTGTTATCCCGTGTGTATCTACAAAGTGGACTATTGTGCTAAGGAAAGACAGGGTTTATTTGAAAGGTCTGATTTTAATTCATCAATATTCGTGTACAAAAATCAAAATGTTAATTTTTATTTTAATACCGGTAATTTATTACAGATATCAACATCATGTCAAGTTCTCCAGCTTTCTGTGGAATGTGTGATAACCGCCATATTTCGAAACCATCAGAAGTTTGGTGTCGAGAATGTGAGGAAGGTCTTTGTACAGAATGCATTGAATACCACAGTTCAGGAAAGCTGTCACGAGGTCATACCACGATACCCATAGCGGAATACCAGAAGTTGCCGTCGTACGTGTTGAAAATTAAAGAACATTGCAACGAACATCAGGAAAAGTTCAATTTGTATTGTACCGAACATGAGTGTCCGTGTTGCAGAATTTGCATCGTGAAAAATCATAGTGATTGTAAGAATGTATCTATCATGGAAGACATAATAAAGAATGTGAAGACCTCAAGTATGTTAAATGAAACCAAGCATTTGATTAAAGATGTGATTGAAAATATTGGTAAAATTAGACAAAATAGAGAGACCAACTCCAGCTCTGTTAAAGAACAGAAACGAATGATTCAGAATGAAATACGTGAATTGAGGACAGTAATCAACAATCATCTTGACAGGTTACAGGAATATCTGATGACGGAATTGGATGAAGCAGATAAAACAAGTAATCGACGAAACACATGAATTACTTGAATCTTTAGACGAGAAACAGAAAGAACTCACCGATTACCAGGCAAATATAGTTAACATGAAAAAGAATGCATCAGACCTACAAACATTTATAGCCGTAACGCCAATAGAGAAAGAAGTAGAAACACAAGACACATGTCTACAGTCACTAATTAACAGCGACAGTCTGAATCAAACCAACCTATCATACAAGATAGACACCGGTCTGAAGAATATTACTACAAGCATTCAAAAGTTTGCTGAAGTAGTTGTTGAATCAAAGCCTTGTGAGATAATTTTTGTCCGAAGAAAAGATAAACAAGCCCAGGTGTTGGTAGCTGAGCTATCACCACCCATGCCAGTTGAACATATACAGCTCAATCTGAAACAAAAGATAAACAACGAGGGGAGTGCAATCAGAGGGTGTTATTTACTTCCAGACGGTAGAATGGCATTTTCCTGTTACAGTTCTGATACTGTAAGATTCATCAACAAAGAAGGATTAGAATCATTCCAGATAGGTAAAGATAAAACAGGATCATCTACTTATGATACAGTTTATATTAAAGATACCAATAGTGTTGCTGTATCATCTGGAGGTAGAGGTCATAGCTGTATAACTATAATAGACATAGAAAGTCAGAAAGTCATGACAACTATTCCCATGGATACGTACATTTGTGGCATGGCAGTTAGAGGTAGAACAATATATTATTGTGCATGGAATAAAGGACTAAAGATGTTAAATCTGAGTGATAGATCTGTTAGTGATATAATCAGCAGTAATATGACTTACGTTTCTTGCATAGCTACATCTAGAGACAAACTTTACTACACAAACTATGACACTCATACTGTGACATGTTGTGATTTACATGGTACAACACAATGGGAATACAATGATGAATGTGTGCTACAGAATCCACGTGGTATCTCTGTAGACAATGATGGGAATGTGTATGTTGTCGGTCATGGTTCTAGCAACGTCGTAATGATCTCCCCTGATGGACAACGTCATAGACAACTATTGTCAACCAAGGATGGTTTATTAGACCCAACTGTACTTGATTATGACAAATCTACCAATAGGTTATTAGTAGTAAATCACAGCAGTACTGCTTTTCTGTTTGATGTTACAAGAGGACAGTAGGAGAAAAGCAGAACAATATACAACATTAAATAGAGGGAAGAATATATGTTGATTTTACCCCTTCATTTTGACTAGTAAGTCTACTTCATGTAATTCATATAATTCATAATAATAAACATGAAAGATTTCAATATTAATTTAATACATCAGATTCACATTTCTGTTATTAACTTGTGTATGGCTTCTTGGCAGCAGATGTACATTTCTGTATTTAACTTGTTCAGTGGTTCTGGACACCAGATGTACATATTTGAATTTAACTTGTTCATGTCTTTCAGACACCAAATACGTTTATGTCTTTAGTTTAACTTGTAGAGTGGTTCTAGACACCATATGTACATTTCTGTATTGATCCTAGCCTGTTGAGTGGTTCTAGACATCAGAAACAGAATGCAAATTAAAATTTAATTATCTAGACTAAATATGCAGTGAGAATGGTGTTAGGAATACTATATGTAACGCCACTTTCAAAATGTTTCAACTATATCACGGTGGACAGTTTTATTGATGGAGGAATCCAGAATATCAAGATATAAACACTGACCTGCCGAAGGTAACTGACAAAATTTATCGCATACCACTCGTCATGAGCGGGATTCGAACTCACAATATAGACACATAGGATATAGGCACTGAATGCACTGTGATTTTCAATCAAACTACCATACGATCATGACCATAATGGCCCATCAATAAAATAGGCCTGATCAAAGAAGAGTTTGAATATACCAAAGAGGTAATTAGAATCCGTAAATCGAAGAAGAACAGACAAAGCAATCGCCAACAAAAGTACAAAAAGACAAACAGCAATCTACAAAACATACATATAAATCTAAAGATTAAGTAACACGAACCCCACTAATACCAGGGGTGAAAACAGGTGCTCCGGAAGGGTAGCAGTTCCTGTTCCAAAAATGACACCCGCCATGTTACTCTAGATACAGTTACAGGTCACGAATGAGAGAGGACCGAGAAATGCTTACGATAAGTGGAACATATCCTTGGTCATTATTATCTGAATAGAAACTAATTTTATTTATATAACAGTACACACAACTAATGATAGAGCAATACCAACTAAACAATGGGGGTAAACGTATGTGTTCCAGACGGGTAAATATAAATAACATAGACAAAACATGAATCCCTATAAAACAAATCATAGTAAACCTAATATAATATACATTTAAACATGGAAATCGTAGAGGACATCACAACAAGTAACTAAACATAGCAAAATACATAATTGGTCACAATAACAAACAAAAACTCCACTGCAAACCGGCCCGATATCAAGTGCTCCAGAAGAATCAGCAGTTCCTACTCCATTAGTAACATAAGTTCCTGTTACTCCTGCTACAAACCCGGCAAAGCGGTAATATGTTTTAAACTATCCATCATAGAGGGTAATTGTGAACTGTCAACAATAATTTTGTTATAACGTGGTGATCTGTTTTATTGGTGGATAAAACCAGAGTATTCGGCGAAAATAGCCGACCTGCCACAAACACTGGACAAAAAATTCCTCTAGAGTGAAACCAGTCACTGGAATGGATTGAGTAACTTTAATTGCTAGTGGCAGTGACCACATCCGTTCATTTCTTTTGAAATTAACGTTACAGAAAACTGAAGGGCTAATCAAGAATGTATAATACAGTGACACTGGCAGCATTGAGCACAAAATACACAGGACGACAACAAACAAAGCCAAAAACAAAGACAACACAAAGCTTAACAAATAGCAACTTTGACTCCACCAAGCAACAGGAGGTGAAACCATGTGCTCGCGAAGGGTAAGCAGATCCTACCTCTTATTATAAGACACCCGCCATGTTACTTAAATAGTCAAGACGTGTTGGACACAACAATATGCAAACAAACAAAATTGACATAAATAAGAGACGAGGCATCCAACAATCCGAACATCGTTATTATGCGGAAGACGTCGTGAACTTCACAACAGGGAAATAGCACGTAAATACATATAATAGGCATAATGTTGGACACCAGTATACACAGGCAATCACAAACATCACAATATGATTGATTGATTGTGGTATTTAATGCCACTTTCAACAATTTTCAGCTATATCATGGCGACCAGTTTTAGTGGTGGAAGAACCCTGAGAACGCGGAGAGAACCATCGACCATGGCAAAGCAACTGGTAAACTTTATCACTTGCGGCTACTAGTCGAGTGCACCCTTTTTGGTAAATTACAAAGCCGGGAGCGAACCCACGCCGTATTGGTGATAGGCTTGAGGTGCTAGGTAATCCAACTACCTAACTCATTGAGCTGCCCGACCCTTCACAATAAGACATGAACCTTACTACCGATAACTGAGATAAAGACCAACCAAACATAGTATTTAACGGACATTGTAGCGGACACCATTGCATGGATTAAGAACGCAAAGACAATAATAAGACAAAATGTACAATACAAATCCCACTAATATAAACCGGTTGCGATCACAAGAGACAAAAATAACATCAGGTACTAGACACAGAAAAATAGATATAAACAGAACAAAAAGACAGCATAGTAAGTCTGGTGAAAGTATTATCGGTGATAAAGATAATAAAAAAAATATACGTAGGAGGGGAAACAACTCCAGTGTCCTTTGAGATATAGCTATTCTGTAACGGTCAACCCGGTGGTGATGACGACTGTAGAACGTTTGTAGTGATGACCTCAACTTAGGAAATACATAGCCTTGCTTGAACAATTTTTGCGTCATAATCTGAGCTCAATCCAGAAAATAAGGTACTATATGTGAAATATGAACTCTATAGGCTGTTTCTGCTAATGAAAGGGAAGGTTACTATTGAAAAAGTGAAGTCATTACGTTTGGATATTAATGACGATTGTCAGGAACCAATCCACGGAGACATCAAGTACATTGCGAAGAAGGGGATAATTGATGCGATCTAGCTGGATTCTCTCCATGGTCCATAGCGGATGTGACCTTATAGATAATACAGAAAATCCTGACAGTGGTCCATAGTGGCAGCTAAATGTTTGAGTATGATAATAGATATACTTACTTTGATTGCAAATAAAACGTTGAGTATGAATATAAGATGAACCATTCTACTGTCATACCATAGATAGCAGTAGTGGACAATATAGACAATAACAATGTCTAGTAAGGAGATAAACAGAGTGAAATTTAGGTTCTAGCTTAGAATATGTGCAGCAGTCTATGGAAGGGGTAATTTAAACTGTTTGGTTCTACGGTGTTAGAAGCCATTTTCAGATATATTTTATCCATATCGTGGTCGTCAGTTTTATTGGTGGGGGAAACCCCATTATACGGACAAAATCACCGACCTGGGGATATACTGATTAATGGGATAAAATCTTCTCTTGACATATAACTATCCATGGTTAAACTGGTTAATGGGATCCCAAACCTCTCTTGACATATAAATCTCCATGGTTAAACCTGTTAATGTGATACAAGCCCTCTCTTGACATATACATATCCATGGTTAATCTTGTTAATGGGATACCGACCCTGTCTTGACATATACATCTTCATGGTTGAACGGTTGATATGACCCTAATCCTCACTCTTGGCATATCAATCTCTATCGACAAACACAAACTTGCTCAAATTCTCTTCAACTTAAAATAGCGCAGGGTCTGTGGTTTTTATTGATGACGAAAATAGTTCTATATCATATATATTTTACACGTCACAACATGATTTAGTTTAATTTAAGGATATTTTATTTGCCACTGCAATAGACAAAATGAATTAGACACAAGTTAAACAAACATATGAAGTCTTTTCAAAATTAAAATGTGTTACATTAAAGTGGTACGTAAAAGACATGTATTACTATATATAGCGCTAATAACGAATCAATGATGTTATCAATGTTTTAGTTCACATGTACCCCATATAAAAATAATTTATATTGTATTGTTTAAACAATACCTGATCCATTTATCAATTTATTTGCTATATACCTATATTTTTATTTTATTTATTTACTGAAATAATCCGATGGGCGGGGGAGGGGGGGGGGG
>MJUT01028705.1:159162-185633 GCA_002080005.1 Gigantidas platifrons | reverse complement strand
CTTGTAAGCTTTGTATTTACATATATTTGACAATTGCGAAAACAACTTTAGATGTAAGCACTTGTATTAATTTGATCAAAGATCATCAAACCACATTTGTCGTGCAGTTATTAACGTATTGGTCACAAGAGTGGTGGATGCTGGATTCGATCAAGGGTTTTCATAAAAGGACTGGGAACAACGAGAGTTTGATTAGAATTCAGAAAAATATGTCTCAAGTACAGTGACATGTCTAAATGCATGCTGTCGTTTTAATGATCTAAGACTATAAAAAAAAATATTCAGCAAACAGAAACGAAATTAAATATTAATCATTTCAGAATGACAAACATAGACAAAATACCCAGCGAGATATATTGTGAAAGTCTTGTCTAAAGCATTGTTAAATGAAGAAAATATAATTATCTTTTAAAGTGGATTATTGTTACCTCTGTTTTCTATGTGTGTGTTATTTTTGTTTTGGGAGGAGGGGGGTATTCCGAAAATGCAAGTATGAAGATATATAAGGGGTCATCAAAAGTCGTAATTCGATGAACACACACGCGGTGGTCATGCTGGAATATTGCTGCTGATGAAAGGGAAGTAAACAATCGGAAAAATAAAGTCATCACTTTTGTCTTTAGTTTTTTTTTATCTTCATCTGTTGTCGAATATATGGTGAAGGTCATGGTAAGAGCTTAATTAGTATCCGTTACTTCAAGCTCATTTGGATAGATGGGATGCCGACAATCACCGAATCGAGTTATTCAATGACAAAGCTCCATATATATATATATAGAGAGAGAGAGTGAGAGAGGAAGCTGGAATGAATTCCTTGGTCTATTTAATACATTCTCCTCATTTCCTTTTGTGTTCTTCTCATTATTGCATTGTCCTTGGATTGACCACATACCATCGTCCGTAACACAATGCTAATTCCTTATGTGTTCGTCTCTTTATTACGTTTATTTGGATTGACTGCAGACCATCGTCAGTAACACAATGATAATTCTGCTTCTTGTGCTTTCATTTCTTACGTGTTCGTCTCGTTATTACATTTTATTTGGATTGACTGCAGACCATCGTCAGTAACACAATGATAATCCTGCTTCTTGTGCTTTCACTCCTTGCGTGTTCGTCTCGTTATTACGTTTTATCTGTATTAACTGCTGACCATCTTCAGTAACACAATGATGATTACGAAGAGTTTGATAATACCAAACGGGTAACCATCAACCCTAAATCGAGGGACAGACAATGAAATGGTGGCAAGAAAAGGGACAACATGACTAACAATAATCTGCAAAACACTACACAGAAAACTAACGATTGAGCATCACGAAACCTACAGAAAACAGTGGGGGAGGTCAGGTGCTCTGGAAAGGTAGGTAATTGCTTCTCCTCTACAGGCAATCGTCGTGTTACAGTTCTAGCTGTATATGGTTTGTCGGCGATACACTACAAGATAACGAACACATTATATCCTTTGTAGACACATATGGGAACACACGTTTGTTCTGCTCAAGACATAGAAAATGTACAAGATGCATAAACAAAATTCCGAAAAGGGCGTTGCATTCAAGTTACCGGAATATAAAATCATAGTACATGCCGAGAACAAATAATAAAATGAAATCAACTTGAAATCGAGAAATAAAAAAATCGGGATTTCGGGGAATCTGAAAATTCAACTGAAACCCCTTTAACATATTCTATAAAATAAAATGAAAAATAACTGAAAAAGTTAAGAGAAGAGTTTGAATATATCAAAGGAGTAAATCCAAGAAGGACAGACAACACAATAACCAAATAAAAAAGGACAAACAACGATCTACAAAACACTACATATAAAGACTAAAAAGTAAAATTCAGGAAGAAAATAAAGCCAGAAGGTCACTTTGTAAACATATTGATGCAACAGATTCTGAAACTTGTATATACAAATAATTCGAATCAACAAACATTATATTTGTAGGGTGTGAATATCAGAATATTAGCAGTGCGTGTGTGCTCAGCACTACTTTCAACATTATTACCGAACCGGGGGCTCAATGGGTTAGGTAGTTAGGTTAACTAACAACTCATACAAGCCTAGCACTAATACGGCGTCGATTAACGTCCGGGTTTGTATATCACAAGCAAGGGTACACTCGACTCGCAGCCGCAACTGATAAAGTCAGAAACCAAAATGTAGTGCTGGAAGGAGCAAAGTCAACATCAGCTCAAGTCTTGTCAGGAGTACCACAAATCTCAGTGCTAGGCCCTCTCCTGTTCATAGCCTACATTAATGATATGCCAGAGACCATCATGCATTCAGAAACACGACTTTTTGCGGATGACACCATCTTATTCCGAGCCATAAATGGGACTAGAGACAGTCAACTATTACAGGAAGACCTAACGTACTGGAAAATTGGGAAAATAGATGGCAGATGAGATTGAATCCGAGCAAATGCAGTCATTAGAGTAGCACCTAATAAGTCCAAGACCGTTCTTCCCACCAACTACCAGCTTTATTGCCACACACTGGAGATAGTTGACTCCAGTACATATCTAGGAGTCACCCTAACCCGCAACTTATCATGTGACAAACATGTTGACAATGTAGCTGCCAAAGGAAATATAACTCTTGGATTTGTTAGAAGGAACTCGGAAGACTGCAAGAGGACAGTCAAGGAGACAAGCTACACCGCAATCGTGAGACCAACCATCGAATACGCAGCAACTGCATGGGATCCAACTAGCCAAAGTAAGATCAAGGCATGGGAGAACAACCAAAGAAGAGCCGCACGCTTTGTCACCAACAATTACACAGACCGAACACCTGGTTGTGTAACCAACATGTTAACAAAGCTTAGAACAGAGAAGACACAACAGTAGATTATGCATGCTATTCAAGATCCAGCACAACCTGATTGACATCAACAGGGATTTATATATTAGGCATAGCGACAGCAGGACAAGATGCCAACATCGCCTTTTCCAAGAAAGAACCAACAACGAAACGTACAGGAATTCCTACTTCCAACGAACCGTCAGAGACTGGAAACTCCTACCAGCCATCACAGTTGCTGCAGCCACCATCGAGGAGTTTAGGGCTAACCTTAGAGCTAGCCCCGCCAGTTGCTAGACCATGGACCCCATGTATATAGTTTTAATTGTAAAACTATGAAACGTTTTAGATGTAAATAGACTAGGGGACTTCATCAGTGTGTGCCTGACACGTGTAGCATCAACAGAACTTGAAACAATCGGCAATGACTCCTGTTCTATACCGGAAGAAGAAAGTCTACTAGTTGCTTGCCCAAGGTCGGTGGTTCTCTCCGGGTATTCTGGCTTCTTCCACCACTAAAACTGGTCGCCATTGTCTGTTCTGTTGTCGTTTAATTTGTTTTGTCATTGTATAATTGTGTTCTTCAATTTACGGTTTCTGATTACTGTTTTGATATTTTCAAACTTTTCTTTCCGAGAATCCAAATTTAATTAGGAAAATACGATAGCTTTAAGGTATATGCTGCTTCATTAACCCGTTCCTTTTCGAGAGTTCGTGATATCCGACATTTAATATTTTGCTTTATCGTTCTGTTTTTATTATTGCTGGTTTTATATACTTCTGCATCCTTGTCGAAAAGGGGGCTCTGGTGGCTCAATGAGTTGGATTACCCAACAACTCATACAATCCTATCACCAATACGGCGTGGGTTCGCGCCCGCCTTTGTAAATTACAAAAAGGGTGCACTCTACTCGCAGCCGCAAGTGATAAAAGTGACCAGTTGCTTGCCCATGGGTGGTGGTTCTCTCCGGCTTCGTCCACCACTAAAACTGCGGGCCATGATTTTGCTGAAATATTGCTGAAAGTCAATCAAGCCAAATCCTTGTCGAAAATCTGTACTATTACATAGCTACCTGATAACTATTGCTGCAGCCTGAAAATGAGTTGCAACAATTCCGATATAAGATCATTACGTATATATGTTATCTGTTATCGTTTGCTTTTGTATATTGATATCGTCAAGTATCAACCACAAGTAGCAATATTAAATCCCCATTGAATAACTCTTCTTGCCGCATGAAAATCAGTTGCAAAGATTCCGATATAATATTATCAAGTGAGAAGGTTATCGGTTTTTGTTTTGTTTTGTTTTTGTCTTTTTTTTTGTTGCATATTGATATCAAGTATCCACTACAGGTCACAATATTAATGCATTTTGTTGACTGATCAAAGTGAACGAAACAAAAATATTCATATTACATTGAAGTGCCGTCATTTCACGATAACGACACTATACTAAAAAACAATATTTTTTGTTTAAATTACAACTGATAATCATAGGCTTCCTTATTGAATATGTTGTACTTCTGTGCCTTGTGGGACTATTTATTGTAAAATATGTCAAATTTTATGAGGTCAGAAATATTGCTGGCTTCAAAATTGAAAATGTAAGGTGGTAATGCTGTCAGCATCTTTGACATCATCGCCTTACTGGTCACAGTACCCGCTATGGCAAATACCAGAGAGAAAGAGAGACAAGTAACCTGATGCAGGCATGGGGATGAATGATAACTACATTTGTATTTGTACACTCTGTAATGTATTTCTTGTAATTTATTTGTGTTTCATGACACAACATCTAGGTTTGGGCTCATCAATCTAGTTTAACACAGACACTTTTTTTAATCGGAGTGCTTGTACCAATAAGGGAAGTGAGAGGTCATGTATTTGTCATGCAGGGCCGAACTAAAAGCCAATGTATGCCCTAAGCACAGGTCAACCTTATTGCCCCCACACCTTCCACTGGCATAATGCATCAACTAACACACCCCCTTGATGCCAAATGTCTAACATTAAATTCAGATATAAATAAAGCCTAAAACATTTATTAATGTTTTATTTCATTTTTCCAAAAAAACAATATATCCTTGGTGTGTTTTTCAGCCTAATGTCTGGCTGATAAAATAAATTGCCTTGTGGCCGGATTTATGTGGTGCCCCTTGCACCTTAATGCCACAAATACGTGCTTATTTTAGCTAAGGGTTTATCCAGCAATGTATTTGTGCGTTAGAGGTATCCAGTTGGATATATCTACATTTATTTGATTAAGTGGTTGGGTCAATAGTGTAGCATTGTTTGATTTTCATATTAGTTTTTACATGAATCAACATTTAGATAAGGAACATATTACATTGTGACAAGGGCAATCGAGGCCGTGATCCTATGGTAGTTGGATGTACAACTACCTATGAAATCAGTTCATATCACCACTGATGTTGTGATTTCGAATCTCGATCAGGGCGATGTGTATAATATTATGTGATAAAGTTTGTCAGTATCTTGCGACAGGTCGGTTTTCTCCGGGTCCTCCGGTTTCCTCCAACAATAAAACTGACCGCCACGATATAACTGAAATATTGTTGAAAGTGGTGTTAAACAGCATCAAACAAACAAGCAAAATATTGTGACCTCTAGATGAAATCTTTATCTTTATCCATCATGTTAATATTTAAGTTCCAGTTTTTTTTTTTTTTTTTTCAAAATCTAGTAATCATTTGTCCTCGGCCCCTAAAATTTCAAATTCGCTTGATTTCAAAAAAGCAACTTTATTTTCCATTCCACATCCGACACCGTGTCCTACGGATGGTTCAGCAGACATGCTACAAGGTAGACAACAAAATGTACTAAAAACGTAAAGCATTGGAGCCTTAGGGTCTCCAGCATTCATTGATTGATCAGAATGGAAAGCTGGGTCGATTGCTGAAGCAACACTATCATCCTTTAGGACTCTCTTAATTTCAGCTAAACATGGATCAGGATTGGGTAAATCATGTAAAACGTCATCCATGATTATTCAATCAAATTTCTTCTCCCATCTTTTGTCCATTAGTTCCCCGCTGCATAGAACAAATGCCACGTTTGAAATGTTTTCCTTTTTCTTGTTTTCCTTGGCTTTTGCAATGGCTATTTCCCCTATATCAATTCCATAAATCATTGCATTAAGAAAATGCTTTGCTAGGTTGAGCGTCAGCATGCCAGTTGCACATCCAAAATCCAACATATTGCAAATACTATCTGTAATATAAAATTATGGATTACGGGTATTTTAGAAAAGTTTGAAGATGCAAAAGGGATAATCAGAACCTGTACATCTAAGGAGAGACAAAAAGACAGTATCACCGAGTTTGTAAATAGATTAAAATGACGGGTGCCACTAGTGGAGCAGGAACTGCTTACCCTTTCGGAGCACCTGAGTTCATCCCCAGATTTTAGTGGGATTCGTGTGACTCGATCTTTAGTTTTATGTGTATGTTTTGCAGATCGTTGTTTGGCCTTTGTGTTGTCTGGTTTTCTTCGATTTACGGAGTCTGATTACCTCCTTATGGTATCTTCAAACTCTTCTTCCTACAATATACTATACAGAAAAATAAAGATTACAAAAACAGCCAAACCCAAGACATCACGGTGCATGCACTCCTCGTCTTTCATTATCTCTACTGGTTAAGATTCAACAAACATCGGGATCGTTTTTTCTCGCGTACGATATCTGACTAGATCCAGCTGTCGCCGGCCATAGTTATGAGTCGCTCAGTTGAGTCATTCAAAGGTGCCGTCTCTTCTATTAAATATTAATCTATGATATCTATTAATAGTTTTAGCCTTTTTCAATTGTCATGTGCAACGTCTGACATAATCTTCAGCTTGTTCAAGTCGTCGGAATTTAGTAAAAAGCAGGGATGAACTCAGGTGCTCCGGAAGTATAAACAGTTTCTGCTCCACTTGTGGCACCCGTCTTTTTCTCTTGTTACAAACCCAGTGATAAGTCATCAGTGAGGAAAATAACCGGTTTGTGATTATAACAAATGGAGCATATCCGTGATCATTTGTGAGAAGAGTTTGATGATATCAAAGGGAGGTAATCAGAATCTGTCAATCGAAGAAAAACAGACGATACAATGAGCAAAAGATAAAGGACAAACAACGATCTACAAAGCATACACATACAACGAAACATCGAGTAATACCAACCTCACTAAAACTGAGGTGAACTCAGGTGCTCCGGAAGGATAAGCAGTTCCTGTTCCACTATTGGCACCTGTCGTAGTAATCTATTTGCAAACATGGTGATCAAGCATGAACGAGGAAAGGACAGGGAAATGTGACATATAAATTCCGTAACGGTTAATAATTATCTCATCAAACACTATTGAAGTAAAATGTAGCAACCGAAAAACACGGAAGTATAAATATCATCCCAACAACAAAAAGGTCCTAGTAGAAAGCATATCACCATGTCTTGTTGTTTTGCCTTGCAGATAGACTTAAATGCAAAAACAAAATTATATAACTGGATATGAGCTACAAATATACATCATTGCAACATTTAAACCCACCAGAAAATAGGGATTAAGGTTATGGTATTTAATGCCACTTTCAACAATATTTCAGTTTTATCGTGGCAATCAGTTTTATTGGTGGAGAATACCGGAGTTAATCACAGACCTGTTGCAAGTCATTGACAAACTTTATCACATAATGTTGTATCGAGTACATCTCGAACTCACAATGTTAGTGGCGATAGACACTGATTGCACAGGTAGTACAAATATACACCACTACGATATAATTTGATTTTGATCTTTGGTGATTAATGCCACTTTCAGCAATATTTCAGCTATATTATGGCGACTAGTTTTAGTGATGGAAGAAGCCAGAGTACCCGAAGAGAACCACCGACCATGGGCAAGCAACTGGTAAACTTTATCACTTGCGGCTGCGCCACTACAATATGCAAACAACCAAATCCATCAGAAAAAAAATGTAAGATTTTTAATAAATTATTATTATTTTTGCGTACGACATGCTAACAACTTCTCGTTTTGAGACTTATCAGGTAGCGTTTTATTCATATTTGATCGTCCAATCACATACAAGACGGTTAGATAGTTAACCAATTGGACAACCGCTATCGACTTATACTCCAGTTTAGATGGTAGGCTATAGGTCGGTTGAATAAATGAACCCTGACATGACCCATACACGGATGACATTAGTGTATCAACAATAGATTCAGCAGTGAATTAAAAAAAAAAATCGCCTGTAAAAAATACATGAGATGTTTTCTTGTTTTGAATGTGTCAAATATCAATATTAGTGATAAAAAAGTCCACAAATTTCTTGTCAATAGCGTAAATTTAAATAAATACAACCAAGGATTCCAAGTTTATTTTTGGATATTTCGATTGACCAATCAGAGTGCTCCATCCTATTCACTGCTGGATCGGTATACCCGAAAAAATATGAGATGTTTTTGTGATTTTCAAGTTGGATTATATAATGAGCTCTGACGTAGATAATTGGCAACCAAGGTAGGCGTGTCATACACCATGCTGTAAAAAAATTATCATATTTAAAGTAGAGAATAATTTTAGCTCACTAAAGAAATTCTAAAAGTTTTTTCGACTGTGAACTGAGGCAACCGACGCGAAACCGATAAGGACCTTTCTTTATGGATAGACGTAGATAGTAAACAAATATATATATATGATTGAAACAAGTGCCTGTGTGATGACTCCTGTAAGTAGTGCCTACAAAATCAACTCCAGTTAAACCTAAGTGGCTCAATGAGTTAGGTCATTGGATCTAACAACTCATACAGGCCTATCACCAATACGGCGTGGGTTCGCACCCGGCTTTGTAAATTACAAACCAGAGGCTCCAAGGAGCCTGTAACCACTCGCCTGGATCAAAGCTGCTTTCAATAACAACACAACTGCACTGTGGTGGTCATCTGGGTGGGAGGGCGTGACTGCCGGACACAATTTGGAAAAGGACCATCGAATGACTATTCCATAAAAGTTTGGTTCTAATTGAGCTACTGGTTCCAGACAAGATGGTTTTTATGTGAATTTCCCATAGGGTCCTATGATAAACTAAATTCAGCTGTGCAGCCATCTTGGTCAGAGGGCGGGACCACCAGACACAATTTTGGAAGAGGACCATAGGGTTCTATGTTAAGCTAAGTTCGGCTGTGGTGACCATCTTGGTCGATAGATCTTGACATACTGAACATGTTTGCAGTTTAAACTTAACATCTATCTCTTATGGTTTTTGAAATATAAGACGAAAAGTATTAAAACTTTAAAAATTTGATGACAAAAGGGCAATAACTCCAAGATGGGTAAAGTGATTTACTTCAAAATTGCAGGGTAGGTAGATCTTGACATGCTGCACATTTTTGCAGTTTAAATTTAACATCTATCTCTTATAGTTTTTGAAATAAAGGACTAAAAGTATTAAAATTTTGAAAATTTGATGAAAAAAGGGCAATTACTCCAAAATGGGTAATCATATTTACTTCAAAATTGCAGGGTAGGTAGGTAGATCTTGACATGCTGAACATGTTTGCAATTAAACTTAACATCTATCTCTTATAGTTTTTGAAATAAAGGACGAAAAGTATTAAAATTTTGAAAATTTTATGAAAAAGGGCAATAACTCCAAAATAAGTAATGGGATTTACTTCAAAATCGCACGGTATGTATATCTTGACATGCTGCATATTTTTGCAATTTAAACTTAACCTTTATCTCTTATAGTTTTTGAAATATCAGACGAAAAGTATTAAATTTTTGAAAATTTGATGGAAAAAAGGGCAATAACTCCAAAATGGGTAATGGGATTTACTTCACAATTGCAGGGTATGTAGATCTTGACATGCTGCATATTTTTGCAATTTAAACTTAACCTTTATCTCTTATAGTTTTTGAAATATCAGACGAAAAGTATTAAAATTTTAAAAAAATTTATGAAAAAAGGGCAATAACTCCAAACGAAAAGTATTAAGTTTTTGAAAATTTTATGAAAAAGGGCAATAACATCAAGACGGGTAATCAGATTTACTTCAAAATTGCAGGGTAGGTAGATCTTAACATGCTGAACATGTATGCAGTTTGAATCTATCTCTTATAGTTTTTGAAACAAAGTACGAAGAGTACAAATTATGCCTAATTTGCATAATCGGTATAAATCGGCTGAAAGAAAAATTTCACAGAAAAACCCGTAATATATGTTAAACTATGCTTTGCCATGTAGCTGCAGTTAAAATTTGAGCTCATTTTGACTTATACTAAAGCAGCAATGGACAATTGAAGAAATTTCTATTTTTAGTAACAGCAGCCATCTTGAATGGAGGGCGGGACTGTCGGACACAATTTTGAAAGGGACCCACCAGGGACCAATCCTGCCAGGTTTGGTTTAATTTGGTTCAGCGGTTTCAGAGGAGAAGATTTAAATGTGATCTTTTATCAAAATATGCCCAAGTTGCATAATCGGTATAAAACGGCTAAAAGAAAAATTTCACAGAAAAACCCGTAATATATGTTAAACTACCCATTGCCATGTAGCTGCAGTTAAAATTTGAGCTCAGTTTGACTTATACTAAAGCAGCAATAGACAATTGAAATTTCACCACCCCCTTTTTCTATTTTTAGCTTGGCGGCCATCTTGGTTTGAAGTCGGGATCACCGGATATAATTTTGGAAGGGAGCTATCCAAGGACCATTCCACCAAAGTTTGGTTGCAACATTTCCCATTTTAATCTTCTCCTCAGAAACTACTAGGCCATAGTAGTTTCTGAGGAGAAGATTAAAATGTGAAATGTTGACGGACGGACGATGGACGCCGGACGACGGACAAAAAGTGATGGGAATAGCTAAAAAGGGTGCACTGAACTCGCAGCCGCAAGTGATAAAGCTTACCAGTTGCTTGCCCATGGTCGGTGGTTCTCTCCGGGTGCTCTGGCTTCCTCCACCACTAAAACTGGTCGCCATGATATAGCTGAAATATTGTTGACAGTGGCGCTAAAACACCAAAAATAAAAAATAAAATGTATTTTTAGGTCATCAATAGGATAAAGAAAAAGTGGCCTCTTAAAACTGGTTCAATTGATATGAAATATACTATGACAGAACATGAAAATGTGACCTTATAAGACAGGTGATTGCTTAAAAAAGGTTAAATTCACATGAAATATTACATGACATGACACGAAAATGTGATCTTTAAATACAGGTGGCTGCTCAATAGAGGTGACCGCTTGGTAAATTTGATTAATGTCAACGAATTCAAATAACATATGACTGACTACCTTGTTTGAAAAATATAAAAACTAAAATTGCAATTACCTTTCCTCTTTTCCCCTACTGGAAACAAATTTTCGTCGATCCATTTTCCATCACATTCTGACTTATCCTCTTCTAACCACAACAAACAGTCCATCTGATTTGCATAATTGAATCCTACACAAGAAACAATATTTCCTTAAATTGATGGATACACTTTGTTCGTAAATTATGTGGGTATAGCCAAGCAACATAATTCAATGTATTACGCAGATTATATCCAAGAAGAGTTTGAAGATACCAAAGGGGTAATGAGAATAAGTAAATCCAACTAGAGGCTCTAGAGAGCCTGTCATCGCTCACCTGGTAATAATTGGAAGGGTAAATCCTTAGGAACGTAAAGTCTAACAAAGATTCATATTTTCTTGCGACTTAAGACACAATTTGCTTACCATCGAATGTATGCTCCATAAATTTCCATAGGGCGCAATAAGTCGCCCGGTGGCTGCCATCTTGGATTTCCAATTGACACAAAAATAACAAACTTGGTAGAGTCATCATTTCTATGATGTTACAATTCCGTCCGTCCATGTACCTTGTAAGCGCAACTCCTAAACGGCTTATTGGACTTTAATGAAATTTTACACACTTGTAGTACACTACGTACATACCTACAGATGTGCAGGAAGGAATATGGTTGCTGTCCTAAATTTAAAAGGGAATATAATTCAACTTATACTGTCCATCCATCCATGTACCTTGTAAGTGCAACTCCTCCTAAACGGCTTATTGGATTTTTATGAAACATTACACACTTGTAGTACACTACCTGCAGATGTGCATGAAGGAATATGGTTGCTGTCCAAAATTTAAAACGGAAGATAATTCAACTTATACTTTCACGAAAAGGGGGGAGGGGGCATGTACCTTGTAAGCGCAACTCCTACTAAACTGCAAGTGGGGGTATCACTCAGTGAGGTCACTCACAGTTCTAGTTGACCCTAGCCAGGCAGCCATGTTGGATTTCCGATCTGCACGAAAATAATAGATCAGGTGTAGAATCATCCAAGTAACATTCATATAATGCAAAATATTCAATTTGTTGAGTAGTTTCTCACAAAAAGGTTTTTCAATGAAATTCCCATACAATCCAATTGTCCGCTAATGGTGGCCATCTTGGATGGAGGTCTGGGTGACTGGATATAATTTTGAAAGTTGACTATTTAAGTACCATTCATGCCATGTTTGCTTTAAATTGGCTAACTGGTTTCAGAGGGAACAAAAATTAAACATTTTTCCCATAGGGTCCTATGTTAAAACTATGTTTGCTGATGGCGGCCATTTTGGATGGAGGTCGGGGTCACAGGATATAATTTTAAAAGTTTACCACTTAAGGACCATTCATGCCATGTTTGCTTTAAATTGACTTACTGGTTTCAGAGGAAAAAAAATAAACCTTTTTTCCATAAGGTCCTATGTTAAAACTATGTTCGCTGATGGTGGCCATCTTGGATGGAGGTCGGGGTCACCTGACATTATTTTGAAAGTTGACCACCTAAGGACAATTCATGCCATGTTTTCTTTAAATTGACTTACTGCTTTCAGAGAAAATTTTTTAAAAACATTTTTCCCATAGGGTTCTATATTAAAACTAAGTCGAGTCATGGCGGCCATCTTGGATATGCGATCGGCACAACAATAACAAATTTAGTAGAGGACCATCCAGTCATCATTTCTATAATATTACAATTCCATCGGCTGAGTAGTTTTCTGAAAAGAAGATTTTCAAAGTTTCAACCAATCAGAACACATTATTGGCCCTGGCGGCCATGTTAGATTTCCGATCTGCACCAAAATAACAAATTTAGTAGAGGATCTCCCAATGAATATTTCTGCCAAATTTGGTCCAAATCAGTTAAATGATTTCAAAGAAGAAGAAGAAAGTATGAAAAGTTTACAGATGCGGACGACGACGACCGCAAAGTGATGACAAAAACTCACATGGCCGTTTGGGTCAGGTGAGCTAAAAAGGACAGACAACACAGTAGAAAAAGGACAAAAGGACAAACATCTATCTACAAAGCATACAGATAAAACTAAAGATCGAGTAACACGAACCCCACTAAGAATCTGAGCTGAATTCAGGTGCTCCGGAAGGGTAAAACAATAGAAGTAATGAGTATTATATCGAAACTATAAATCAAATATATAGCATTATCGCTATTTTGTTTAAAACCGATGTATTTCATATCACGTAAGCGCATGAGATGATTCCAATTCTCGCTAAGCGTAGTCAAGGGCGCACGTAGTAGTATCTTGTTTTCTAATATGACGTTATAATGACGTCACATTACCAAATTCTTGATAATTAAGTGATTAACGATATAAAATATTAATTGTGTTTAAAAAAAATGTCAGTATCTCAACAAAAATAATTTAATTATGAATACAAAATAGCGATAAAATAATTAAAGATGTTTTTTAAAACTCGAGGACGTTTCTCAGTCATCTCTCATCTCAGGGCTTAGCCCTTCGATGAGAGATGACTGAGAAAAGTCCTCTCGTTTTAAAAAACATCGTTAATCACTTAGTATAACAGAAAAGATCATAATAAACATAACAATTTACCCTTTTGACATGTAACCAGTAATAGAACAACAGTATCATGACTTTAAATCTGGCCTCATGAGTGATAAAATTTGCATGCTTGACAAAGAACGATTTTGTACGAACAAGTTATGGCATCTAAATTTTCTGGCTCCAACTTCAAGGAACTGGCGACAGAATTTAATACCTGACGATTTTTCTGGCGCCAACATTTTTGGAGCCAGAGCAGCCCCCGAGTCTGTTAAATTAAATGAATCGTGAAAGGGGTGCATATTATTCATCTGTGCGAACTATACACAGAAAGTTACAGTATATAAATATGTTGTATTTTATTTGGTTCTCTTGCCTCAGGCATTGTAAGAATTAAACAAGATGTTGCACGCTACGTCGCGCTAAGAATACCCCCACTTGTTCATTTGTAAGTCGCACGGTAAACAGGAAGTAGATGTGCGGTAAACCTGGAAAGGGGAGACACGGTACAAGTCACCATGCCAAAGCCATATATCAAATATAAAATAATTTCTTCCACTAGATGCTGAGATATCTGTCACGAAATTGTGAACGGATGGACAGACGGACGAAAAAGGTGATTGCAATATAGCCCCCTCTATGAGTGGGGGTATAATTATAGGAATATTTGAAATTTGTGCATGAGACACACCAAATACACTTTGTTGCATTGGTGATGTCCAGTTATAACCTGTCAGATACTTATTTAATTCATCCCACAAATCTAGGCGACGTTCCATTCGAACGATACTTGAAACCGCAGCATGGATATCATGGGTTGTTTCTCTTTCTATTCCCCGAGGTTCCCAAGCATTCATATTTGTAAACACATTTTAAGCATTACATAACCATCACCTTTGGTCCAGGGGCCGTCGTGGCCATGATCGTATGGTAGTTGGATTTACAACTACCTATGCAACCATGATAGATGTACAACATTATGTGAAAAAGTTTGTCTGTGACTTGTTGTAGGTCAGTGGTTTTCTCGGGTTCCTCCTCCAATAAAAGTGACCGCCATGATATAACTGAAATATTATTGAAATTGGGGTTAAGCACCATCAAACAAACAAACGTAACGATCACCTTTGGTCCATCCTTCTGAAAGCATTCAAGTACAGCTGGCATGTTCGCAGCAAGATTTGGCAGATCACTAGCTAGAAAACTATGCCGCCCAATAAATGGTTTGCATGCATCTGGTATGAAGTACTTGCCGTCTGTTGTTATGGTTACAAACTTAGCAGCAGACATACTTCCCAGCCATTCTCTAACGTATCTATTAAAATATTAAAATGTGACAGAAAAATAAATTATCATTATACTAAACATAAAACAGAAACATAAAGGCTCGCTAAGGCTCGTACAAATACATTTTATATTTGACGACAATGTATATGTGTATTGTTTACATAAGATATTACATACCAAGTGTCAAGTCGAATCGGTGAAAAATGAAAATGCCTAAATTCTTAAATTTCATCAACTTCGACATTATTAACCATTTCTGATTGATTTGTTGTTTAAAGTCAAGTGATCATGAGAAGCATCACAGCTATATTCATGATGGATAAAAAAGAAACA
The DNA here is from genome assembly GCA_002080005.1 of Gigantidas platifrons. Lineage (NCBI taxonomy): Eukaryota > Metazoa > Mollusca > Bivalvia > Mytilida > Modiolidae > Gigantidas > Gigantidas platifrons. The sequence goes on along the minus strand of MJUT01028705.1, from coordinate 170,345 downwards.
GTCTGGTCTTGTCTTGTCTTGTCCTGTCTTGTCTGGTCTCGATTTGTCTTGTCACATGTATGTCAAATTGTTGTAGATAATGACTGAAAAGACTCGCCATCAACGGCCATTCCTATTCATCATGATAAATTGCTGCAAGTTGTCTTGAAAGTACATGACTTAAGAGTGATATTTTACAACCACAACTGGCACAAGACATTCATTTGCATCACATCCATGGCCTAGGGGCGAAGTCGAGTATCAAATCGTCCCACACAATCAACGGACACCACTAAAAATTGTGCAGGGGTTTTACGTCGCTGTGGAGAAATTAGAAAGTATGTCTACTTTCAGTCTTTATCACCTGTCATTTATTAATCACGTATAGTATAACAACAGTCAAATTCAGCAAGAGGTGAAAGACTTACTTACCGTTCTTTTAACTTGCAGTAATCTGCTAATTCCTGTGCAGTTACATGGCCATCAAATTTCTTTAGTGCACCAAAAAGTCCTAGTTTGTGACCTATTGCTATTTCTAATGCTACATAGCCGTTCATAACAGTGGATGAAAACGTCTCTCCATATTCTTTTGGATCCATTTAAAAAGCTGTAAATGACAATGGATAAGCACTGACTTTATATGGTACAAATCTAATATACCTTATGATTCACTGACTAAATTAGAAAAGTTGTCTACGATAGTCTTCACAAAATAAACTTTATCCCATCCATGAATTGGACATATTCATGCCAGCACTTCTTCTAAAATGTATACCTAAAGTTACAAAAATGTTATATGCGGACTCAGACTTTTTACAAGTTGTTGTCATTAGTTTATACCCTGCCCCACTTCCTCCGGCTTAAAAAATGGTATATGTGAATTGTGTACGATAATAAGTATATCCTAGTTAGAGACGCATAAAACATTAATAATATCCTCTCAATATGCTCCAAACCCGTTTCGCCATATATTCTGTCTTAATGCATGTTATATATTATGTTCCAAACATGTCTCGCCATGTGTACTGCATGTTAATATCTAGTATATGTTCCAAACGCGTCGGAGCCGTCGTGGTCGCATGGTATTTGGATTTACAACCACCTATATGCAGTCATGACTGCAGTGCCTATCACCAATAACTTTGTGAGTTCGAATCCCACTCAGGTGACGTGTACTCGATACAACATTAGGTGATAAATACCCATTACATATATAGTGTCGTGGTACAAGCCTGTTGTGTGAACCAGTATCACTACGAGTCACGATAGCAACGAGATTTGATGCCGTTAGTTCACGCAACCTGATACATACATTGTAGTCTTGTACCAACACACTATTCATGTAATAAGTTTATCTAACATTTCAATAAAAACAAATTTTAAACAAATAACAAGGGTCGAATTAATATGTGAGCGTCAGCGAGCTCTTTATGAAATAAAATGTATCTGTATCTGTATGTATACGTCACAGATTCCCTTTTGGGTTATTATGTGACGGGGTGGTCTGCGCGGATCTAGTCGCGCTGACTGAGAATCTTCAATTTGAAGTCCTCAGTTTTATTGACGCACACTATTGAATCTTCAAGATGATTCCAATGTGTACTTAGAATTTGTTTGACAAACATGGCCTCACATACTGACGGATAAAAAAAACTCTGCACAGTTACAGGATTATGGCAGTTATAAACACGTTCACTGTAACACACTAACATACTCAACTAATGAAGATCTTCGTAACATAAAGCGCAAAGGTGATCCTAAGTCTCGTACCCTCTCTCGTACGTCCGATATCACTGAAACCCGGAACCCGTGTGTAATAAAAGTTATTTTGGTAGCTTGTTTTACTTATATTGATATTTTTTCATTGATTAAATCTCTTCTGACATACTGACAGTAATTTTTGTTTCTACGCGGAGGTAACTTTTGAGATTTCGTTAGGAACGACAACTCGATTGAATGAAAGTAAAAAAAGTCGTCTCGGCCCAAAAAATCTCGACACTTTTGGTGACTAGTGTACATATTATTGACCGATTGAAAACAATAAAATGGCGACCGATAAATCCGTTTCGATTGAAATATGGAATATTTAGTATACAATTATTGCACTTTATTGAATATATTCAACAATAGTTTAGCTATGTCGTGGCGGTCAGTTATATTGATGGAGAACCCGGAGAAAACCAACGACCTGTCACAAGTAAGTTAGTAACTGACAAACTTTATCACATATTGTTGTAGATCCCACTACCATACCATCACGACCACGACGTCCCCTCCCCTGGATGTTTATGAAACACTTGAACATTATCCAAGTTTATAATCTGAAGCATACATACCATCATTTTACGAAATTGTATATGAACAAGTGACATTCATTACGACACCGGAAGTTTTGACATGATTAAAACACGATTGTAATACCAACTGGAAAAAATCTAGACTGCGTCGACCTTTTCTACAAGAAAACTTTGAAACAAATTCTAAATTTACCAATCCAGATAGCTGACCCAGCAGTATATATAGTCAGTGGTCTTTTACCTGTTGAAGCTGAAATTCATCTTAAGATTCTATCTACTTTTGGCAATATCTGTAGAGCAAAGACAGACTCCATAGAATGAAGACTAGCAGACAGACAATTAACACTAAAATCATTTGACAGTCATAGTTGGTTTATTGATTTGAAAAAAAATGTATAAAATACAACATTTTGGAATGTCATCAGTTTTTTCAAAATCCAATGAAAAAAAATAACAGAATGGAAAACTATGGTTAAAAAAAAGTACATGGATACTGGATAAACCATATCAACACAGCCACTATCAGATACTCTACACTAGAAAACATTGGGATGTGCTACCATATTGACAAAATTCATCCATTGATAGCTACAAATAGTGCCTGCATTCGTGATACAAGTAAAATTCCAGTTCGCACTAGGCTTGCTACAGGAACTTATAATCTTCAACAAAATCAGGGTAAATATAGCAAGACTCCTATGTCAAATATCTGCAAACTATGCAATACCGAACCAGAAGATGTATCGCATTTCCTTCTAAACTGTCCGACTTTAGAGAATGTAAGAGCCAATTTAATGTTCGCTATAACTGAACAAGTAGCAGCATTAAAAGCTGAATATAAAATTCCTGTTGGAATTGAGACCAGCCAACTGATTTTGAATCCATTCCAAATACTATTTCATTGTGGTAACAACAAATATCAGAAGATATTGGATGTTTTAAACAGATGTATTGAACCTGCATGCAGAACTCTCATTTATAAATTACACATGAGACGATATACTATTCTAGAATCCTATCAATCAAAAAGAGGGAAGAATAACTTTTGATGTAATTTGGTTTATATTATAATTATAACTGTCATATACTATTAGAACTGTACACGGTATACATTTGGCATAGCTGTTGTACAATATTTTAAGCTTATCAAGATGGGTTATTGGTGCTTGGAAGGAGAGATTATCTCCTACATTTTTTTTAGATTTTATACGTAAGCTGTATATAGTTTTTAAACTCAAGCTGGTGATGGAATATTGATTCAAACTGTGATATATTGGTGATGGATTAAACTATTCATGTGCTTAAAGGATTTTAGTGTTATGTGAAGATTATATATTATATGTGATTTTAACATTTTACTACACCGAGGAGGAGGTGTGTCTATATTGGCAGAATTTATTGGATTACAGATTACAGATTACAGATTATATATCCGGTGACGACCAAGAATTATTTCCGTACACTATATAATGACAAAAGACAAGGTAACAGTCTTATCCAGTTATTTCGGTTTAATAAAACAACTGATTACTACATAAGAAGTCAATACCAGGATATGAGGACCTCTCGAATTGTCACTCACGGTGACCTGACCTGACATCGGCTGTTGGCCTAGGTCAGGTCAGCACCGGATCACATTGAGTGCCAAGTCTCGAGGTCCTCATATCCTGGTATTGGCTTCTTAGGGAGTAATTAATTGTGTAATATTATATGTTCCAAACACGTCTCGTCATGTGTACGATATGTTAATATATTATATTTAGAAACGCGTCTCGCCATGTTTTAAAAACGATATGTTCAAAACGCATCTCGCCATGCATTCGGTCTTACTGGAATGGATGTTAAATTAAACTTGCACAAATTTACCTAAGTTAATATGAAATTTGTTCACACCCTATATATAGCTCAAATAATGATATTGAAGTTGGCGTTAAACAACAATCAATCAATTACACAAACAGTAGGTCATATGTCCTGTTCTGGAGATCAAGTTTTCCATGTAGCACTGTTCACCGATGCGTGACATGACTATTTTGTTTAGAGGGTTCCAGTCCGATGATTTAAGAAAAAAAAAATAACAGGATTTTATTACAATATCCACATATTTTCAACAAACAACATAATTCTGTTCAGAATATGCTAAAGATGGAATGTTTTTACTTTCTTAATGTAGCCCCTTATAAATGGTATTAGTATTTTTTTCGGACGCACCTAGCCCCTATGGCTTAAATGAGCACAAATCTACAGCTGCCATGAATTATTTCTTAATTATAAATTGGTCAGTGACAGGTACAATATACATGTACATGTAATTGTAAATATTACTGTATGTAAAACTAATTCTGTACACAACCAATTTTATATTATATTCTACCTCGTGATGTAAGATCAATGAGTTGAAAAGGGGTCATGTTAAGGGGTCTTGAAGATGTAAATATTTCAATCTAAAGCTTAAGGGGCATTAGCACAGGAAATGAGACATAAATTTTCCCCATTTTACCTTGTAATGTGTTATATGTACATGTAGCAACAATCGAAAGAATTAGTTTCAGTTATATTTAGTCTTTAAATGGACTATCATCATTATTTATCAACCTTTTTAGCTCACCTGACCCAAAGGGTCATGTGAGCTATTGTCATCACTTGGCGTCCGTCGTCGTCGTCGTCGTCGTCGTCCGTCGTCCGTCGTCGTCCGTCGTTAGCTTTTCACATTTCAATCTTCTCCTCAGAAACCACTAAGCCAAATGGAACCAAACCTGGCAGGAATGTGCATCAGGAGGTCCTCTATAAAGTTATGTTTTTTGTTTCGATCAGGAATTCAACATGGCGGCCAGGGCCAATACTGTGTTTTGATTGGCTCAATTTTTAAAGATCTTCTTATCAGAAACTACACAGCCAATGGAATTGTTTTATGGTGTGAAGGATCCTTAGGTGGTCTTCTACCAAATTTATGTTTTTGGTGCAGATCCAAAATCCAAGTTGGCCGCCACAGCAGGATGAAGTTCAACATTGGACCCTTTGGTAAACACCTTCAAAGATCTTCTCAGAAGCCACAATGTCAGTAAAAATGATATCTTGCAGAAATGTTCCTTGGATGGTCCTCTACCAAAAGTATGTCTTTGGTGCTGATCTGAAGTCCAAAATGGCCGTCACTGCGGGACAAATTTAACATTTGACCCTATGGGAAATACCTTCAAAGATCTTCTTCTCAGAAACCACAATGTCAATGAAAATGATCCTTTGCAGAAATGTTTCTTGGATAGTCCTCTACCAAAAAAATGTTTTTGGTGCAGAGGCTGAATCCAAGATGGCCGCCACCGCTGGACAAAGTTTAATATTGGACCCTATGGGAAATATGTATAAAGATTTTCTCAGAAACCATGGAGTCATTGAAAATTATCCTTTGTAGAAATGTTCCTTGGATGGTCTTCTGTAAAGTTTTTTTTTCTTTTTGCTGATCTGAAATCCAAGATGGCCACCACTCCAGGACATAGTTTAACATTGGACCCTATGGGAAGTATGTATAAAGATCTTCTTCTCAGAAACCATGGCGTTAGTGAAAATGATCTTTTGCAGAAATGTTCCTTGGATGGTCCTCTACAAACTTTAAGGTTTTTCTTTGCCAATCCAAAATGGCCGCCACTGCAGGACATAGTTGAACATTGGACCCTGCATGACATAGTTTAACATAGGAGTCTATGGGAAATATGTGCTAAAATATAGTTCTGTAAAATCACTGAACTGATTGATTGAGAACTCTTTGTGAATCATTGTATTCTTCTTACCAAGTTTGCACGTATTAGCCGTCAAAAGTAACCTTTCGCTTTGTTTGCCGAAATCCGTAATATATATTACCGTTATATATATATTACAAGAACGATAACTCCACATCGAAAATTGTGTTGTCGGTAGGTCATGTAGGTGCAGAGTTATGCCTAAAATTCATTGCTTTGGATGTTTCTTTGTTCTTATAGAGAAATAAAACCAGCAGATCTGTGATAAATAAACATTTATGTTTATGATTGCGTAGAAAGAAACATGGCGACCGATGTTTTCGTTGTCAACTGGCGATAATTTTGCAGAGCAGTGGATGTAAAATCGCGTTTTCTGGTCGTATGTTACATTAACTGATGACTCATAAATTGCTTTTTGGTTGATCTTTAATCCGTAGTCGTTGTAAAGATTAGAAATGAACAAAGAAAACACTTTGTTTACACTCTCAAATCGTAACATTATTTTAACTTTTTTTTATCCGTCCACTTACTCTTTTCACAAAATCAGACTTGGCACAAATTTAGTTCCGTTTCACACTTACACCAGGACATGTGTTTTTGCAAAGAATATGGAAAAATGCAAGTTAGGGAACGACCATTTATTTTTTATGGGGAGGCAAGGAAGGAATTTGAAATAAAAATCAAGGCTCCAAATTTTGGTGAAATAAAAAGGCAGGATCAAAAACTGGCCAGAAAAATAAGGCAGGATCGGACTTGGGGGAAACAAATTTTGTTCGAATTTGAAGAAAAAATTGCGCACTAAAAAAAAATTCAGGTCCAAAAATTCTGCGAAAAAATTCAGGATCCAAGATCACTTCCTTGCCCCTCCATAAAAATCAAATGGTTGCTCCCTTATAGACTTCAAGGAAATGTAAACTACTGTTGCAGAAGCATAGTTAAAGGTTGAAATAAACGAAATTCATTACTTGTAGAGCTAGTCCTGAAATTCATGACTTACCATGTGTTCTTTTTTTGTATGGATTTTTTTTTGCAACACGTGTAGCAAAAAGAACAACAAAAATCCAAATTAAAAAAGAGCTACACGGTATGTCATGAAATTCAGGACTATTGTAGAGCATCATATGTAGCTGCATTTTTGGAAAAAAACTACTGATGTTTTAAAAGAAGAAATTGTTTGTGAATAAAATCCCCTTTAAGAATTATGGTTGATGACCCCCAACCACCAACAAACATGGCCACTACTGTTACTAAGAATAGAAAATTTGAAATATTTTTATAGATTCCTTTTGTCAAATCAAATACTAACCTGCAGCCACTAGGAAATCAGGTGAGCGATACATGCTCACTCAGGTGAGCCTCTAGTTTTATTTCTCTTCATACTAACTTAGTCTCTAGCTCCAGCTTTTAAGCAACTGTAACAACTACATCATAGAAATGCTGTTATTGTTACATTATAGAATTGTAAAAATTATGGTCAAAAGTCGATAAATGATTATTTCTAGACCATTGAAGGTTAAGGATGGATTTATCATTTAACAAGCCCATAAAATCCCAAATACATGTATGTAGATATTTAGGTGTAAACTCTGCCTACATGCTACATCCTTTTTTGTATTTCTTTTATGAAGAAGGAGAAAACAGTTCTACAGATGTGTCCCAAAGCAGTTCATTAGATATTTCAGAGACTGAAAGCGAAGACATCGAAGTATATGATGATGTATCTGATGAACTGATTGACGCCTTAAAAGGTATCATAATTTTTCAGAAGCCCTATGAATATGTACCTTTGTTAATAGGAAGGAAGGTCAATTATTCTCTTATCCCCATTCTTGTTGTCCCCCGACGCTTCGTCGAAGGGAACTATAGAAATGGGTGTCGTCCGACTCCGTGTGTGCCGAATTGGTTTCCAGATGATAACTTGTGAATGAAAAGTCAGATTAAAGCTAGGTGTGGCATGTAAGTGTATCCTATGAATATCTAGGTCATGTTCGATAATGACAATTTTTCGACAATTTTTACTAGAGTTGTGTTCCTTTTTATACCTCAAAATTGATAAATATTTGGTTTCCAAATGATAACTTGGGAACAAATAGTCAGATTGAAACTAGGTTTGGTATGTAAGTGTATCTCATGAATATCTCGGTCAAGTTCGATAGCGATCATTTTTTGACAAATCTTACCAGAGTTGCATCCCTTTTTAGACTTCGTCCGTGTGTCCCGAATTGGTTTCCAGATGATAACTTGTGAATGAAAAGTCAGATTGAAGCTAGGTGTGGCATGTAAGTGTATCTTATGAATATCTAGGTCAAGTTCGATATCGACAATTTTTCGACAATTTTTACTAGAGTTGTTCCCCTTTTTATACCTCAAAATAGCTAAATATTTGGTTTCCAGATGATAACTTGGGAACAAATTGTCAGATTGAAACTAAGTTTGGTATGTAAGTGTATCTCATGCATATCTAGGTCCTACCCATTACCGAAAGCTAATTCTCCTACCTATGACCTAAAGTAATACTCATATCCATATTCTAAAAGTTATACTCCTATCCATATCCTACATGTGACAATCCTACGTATATCATAAAGGTGATGCTCCTGTCCATAACATAAGGGTGATAATCCTATCCATACCATAAAGGTGATAATCCTACCAATATCATAAAGGTGATAATCCTACCAATATAAAGGTGATACTGCTATCTGAATGATAAAGATGATACTGCTATCTACATAATAAAGGTGATATTCCTACACATATCCTAAAGATAATACTCCTATATGTATCCTAAAGGTAATACTCCTATTTATATCCTAAAGGTGATAATCCTATCCTTACCCTAAAGGTGATAATCCTACCAATATGATAGAGGTGATACTGCTATATATATTCTAAAGGTGATACTCCTATATATATCCTAAAGGTGATACTCCTATCTATATTGTAAAGGTGATACTCCTACCCATATCTTAAAGGTGATATTTCTATCCATATCCTAAAGGTGTTACACCTATCTATAACCTAAACCTAACTGTGAAATTATTATCTATATCCTTAAGGTTATACTCCTATCCATATCCTAAAGGTGATACTCTTATCCATATCCTAAAGTTAATACACCTATCCATAACCTAACCATGATAATCCTACCCATATCATAAAGGTGATACTCATATCCTTATGATGATACTGATATATATATATTAAATGTGATACTCCTATCTATAGGCTGAAGGTGATAATCTTACTGATATCCTAAAATTGATACTCCTACCCATATCCTAAAGGTGATACGCCTATCAATATCCTAAATGTGATATTCCTATCCATATCCTTAAGGTGATACCCTTATCTATATCCTAAAGGTGATAATCATATCCATATCCTAAAGATGATACTTTTATATATATCCTTAAGGTGATACTGCTATCCATATTCTAAAGTTGATACTCCTGTATATATCCTAAAGGTAATATTCCAATCCCTACCCTAAAAGTGATACTTCTATCGATATCATAAAGGTAATACACCAATCTATAAGCTAAACATAAAGGTGATATTCCCATCTATATCCTAAAGGTGATACTCCTATGAATGTCTTATTCCCATTGATATGCTAAAGCTAATTCTCCTACCAATGACCTAAAGTAATTCTCCTATTCATATTCTAAAAGTTATATTCCTATCCATATCCTAAAGGTGACAATCCTACACATATCATAAAGGTGATGCTGCTGTTCATAGCATAAGGGTGATAATCCTATCCATTACCTAAAGGTGATAATCCTACCAATATCATAAAGGTGATAATCCTACCAATGTAAAGATGATACTGCTATCCATATGATAAAGATGATACTCCTACCCATATCATAAAGATAATACTCCTATCCATATGATAAAGATGATACTCCTACCCATATCATAAAGATAATACTCCTATCTATATCCTAAAGGGGATACTCCTATTTATATCCTAAAGGTGATAATCCTACCAATATCATAAAGATGATACTGCTATCTATATCCTAAAGGTGATACTCCTACCCATATCTTAAAGATGATACTGCTATCCATATCCTAAAGGTGATACACCTTTCTATAACCTAAACCTAACGGTGAAATTCCTATCTATATCCTAAAGGTAATACTTCTACCCATATCCTAAAAGTGATACTCTTATACATATCCTAAAGTTAAAACACCTATCCATGAGCTAACGGTGATACTCCCACCAATTTTCTAAAGGTGATACTCCTATCCATATCCTATTGATGATACTGATATCTTTATCCTAAAAGGGATAATCCTATATATATCCTCGAGGTGATACTCCTACCCATATCCTAAAGGTGATACGCCTAACTATATCCTAAAGGTGATATTCCTATCCATATCCTAACGGAGATACTCCTATCCATACCGTAACGGTGCTACTGCTATTTATACCCTTAACGTGATACACCTATGCATATTCTAAAGATGATACTCATATCTATGCCCTAAAAGTGATACTTCTATCGATATCCTAAAGGTAATACACATATTTATAAGCTACTCCTATCCATACCCTAACGGTGCTACTGCTATTTATACCCTTAACGTGATACACCTATGCATATTCTAAAGATGATACTCATATCTATGCCCTAATGGTAAAACTCCTATCCATATTCTAAAAGTGATACTCCTATCCATATTTTAAAGGTGATACTCCTTTGTATATCATAAAGGTGATATTCCTATCTATATCATAAAATTGATACTCTTACCAATATCCTAAAGGTGATACTCGTATCCATATTCTAAAGATGATACTCATATTTACATCCTAACGGTAAAACTACTATCCATATTCTAAAGGTTATACTCATATTCATTTCATAAAGGTGTTGCGCATATCCATATCCTAAAGGTAATACTCCTACCCATAACCTGAAGTGATACTCCTATCCATAACCTAAAGGAAATACTCCTATCTATATCCTAATGGTGTTACTAATATCCATAGCATAAAGGTTATACTCCTATCTATACCCTTGAGGTGATACTCCTGGGTAGAATAGACAAGTAGGTTAGGATTGACCAGTGTATTAGGATAAACCAATGGGTTAAGATAGACCAGTGATTTATGATAAACAAGTGGGTTAGGATAGACCAGTGGTTGGGCTAG
>MJUT01028705.1:143611-157013 GCA_002080005.1 Gigantidas platifrons | reverse complement strand
TTTGGATAGACCAATGGGTTGGGCTAGACCAGTGGATGAGGATAGACTATTGGGCTAAGATAGACCAGTAGGTTGGAATAGACCTGTGGGTCAGGATCGACCAGTGGATTAGGACAGAACAGTGGGTTGAGTTTGACCAGTGGGTTAGGATAGACCATTGGGATAGGTTAGGACAGTGGGTCAGGATCGACCAGTGGCTTAGGATAGACCTGTGGGATGGGCTAGACCAGTGGATTAGGACAGAACAGGCGGTTGGATTTGTCCAGTGGGTTGAAATAGACCAGTGGGGTAGGATAGTCCAGTGGATTAGGATAGATCAGTGGGTTAGGATAGACCAGTGGGGTAGGATAGACAAGTGGGTTATGATAGACCAGTGGATTAGGATGGACCTGTTGGGTAGGAATGACAAGTGGGTTAGGATAAACCAGTGGGTTGGGCTTGACAAGTGAGTCAGAATCGACCAGTGGATTAGGACAGCAGTTGGTTGGGTTCGACTAGTGGGTCAGGATAGATCAGTGGGTTAGGATAGACCAGTGGGGTAGGATAGAAAAGTGGGTTAGGATAGACCAGTGGGCTATGATAGACCAGTGAGTAGCTTAGACAAGTTGGTTAGGATAGACCAGTGGGTTGGGATCGACCAGTGATTCGGGATGGACCAGTGGATATGGACAGAACAGTTGATTGGGTTTGACCAGTGGGGTAGGTTATACCGGTGGATTCTGTGAGAATAGTGGATTAGGACAGAACAGAGGATCAGGACAGAAAAGTGGGTTAGCATAGACCAGTGGGCTAAGATAGATCAGTAGGTTCGGATAGACCAGTGGGTCAGCATAGACAAGTGGGTTGGGATAGAGCAGTAGGGTAGGATAGACAAGTGGGTTAGGATAGCCCAGTGGATTAGGATAAACCAATGGGTTAAGATAGACCAGTGATTTAGGATAAACAAGTGGGTTAGGATAGACCAGTGGGTTGGGCTAGACCAGTGATTCAGGATGGACCAGTGGACTAGGACAGAACAGTTGGTTGGGTTTGACCAGTGGGGTAGGTTAGACCGATGGATTATGGCAGAACAATGGATTATGACAGAACAGTTGGTTGGGTTTGACCAGTGGGGTAGGTTAGACCGATGGATTATGGCAGAACAATGGATTAGGACAGAACAGTGGATCAGGACAGTAAAGTGGGTTAGCATAGACCAGTGGGCTAAGATAGATCAGTAGGTTCGGATAGATTAGTGGGTCAGTATAGACAAGTGGGTTGGGATAGACTAGTGTGGTAGGATAGACAAGTGGGTTATGCTAGCCCATTGGGTCAAGATAGACCAGTGGGATAGGACAGACCAATGGGTTGGGTGAGGGCAGAGGATTAGGATAGACCAGTGTGTTAGTATCGACCAGTGGATTAGGACAGAACAGTGGGTTGGGTTTGACCAGTGGGATAGGATAGAACAGTGGGTCAGGATCGACCAGTGGCTTTGAATAGAATAGTGTGCTAAGATAGACCAGTAGGTTGGGATACACCAGTGTGTCAGGATCGACCAGTGGATTAGGGCAGAGCTGGATTAGGACAGAACAGGCTGTTGGGTTTGTCCAGTGGGTTGATATAGACAAGTGGGTCAGGATCGAGCAATTGGTTAGGATAGACCAGAGGGCTAAGATAGACCAGTAGATTCGGATATACCAGTGGGCTAGGATCAACCATTGGGATATGACACATCAGTGGGTTGGGATAGACCAGTGGGGTAGGATAGACAAGTGCATTAAGATAGACCATTGGGTCAAGATAGACCAATGGGATAGGATAGACCAATGGGTTGGGCGAGAGCAGTGAATTAGGATAGACAAGTGGATTAGGACAGAACAGTGAGTTGGTAATGACTAGTGGGTTAAGATAGACCAGTGGGTCAGGATAGACCATTGGGTTAGGATAGACCAGTGGCTTGGGTTAGACCAGTGTTTCAGGATGGACCAGTGGATTAGGACAGAACAGTGGGTCATGTTTGACCAATGGGCTAGGAGAGACCAGTGGTCTAAGATAGACTGGTAGGTTTGGATAGACCAATGGGTTGGGATAGACCAGTGGATGAGGATAGACTATTGGGCTAAGATAGACTAGTAGGTTGGAATAGACCTGTGGGTCAGGATCGACCAGTGGATGAGGCCAGAACAGTGGGTTGGGTTTGACCAGTGGGTTAGGATAGAACATTGGGTCAGTATAGACAAGTGGGATAGGATAGACAAGCAGGTTAGGATATCCCAGTGGATTAGGATAAACCAATGTGTTAAGATAGACCAGTGATTTAGGATAAACAAGTGGGTTAGGATAGACCAGTGGGTTGGGCTAGACCAGTGTTTCAGGATGGACCAGTGGATTAGGACAGAACATTGGGTCAGGATTGACCAATGGGTTAGGAGATACCAGTGGGCTAAGCTAGACTGGTAGGTTTGGATAGACCAATGGGTTGGGTTAGACCAGTGGATCAGGATAGACTATTGGGCTAAGATAGACCAGTAGGTTGGAATAGACTAGTGGATCAGGACACAAAAGTGGGTTAGCATAGACCAGTGGGCTAAGATAGATCAGTAGGTTCGGATAGACCAGTGGGTCAGCATAGACAAGTGGGTTGGGATAGACCAGTGGGGTAGTATAGACAAGCGGGTTAGGATAGTCCAGTGGATTAGGATAAACCAATGGGTTAAGATAGACCAGTGAATTAGGATAAACAAGTGGGTTAGGATAGACCAGTGGGTTCGGTTAGACCAGTGTTTCAGGATGGACCAGTGGATTAGGACAGAACATTGGGTCAGGATTGACCAATGGGTTAGGAGATACCAGTGGGCTAAGCTAGACTGGTAGGTTTGGATAGACCAATGGGTTGGGTTAGACCAGTGGATCAGGATAGACTATTGGGCTAAGATAGACCAGTAGGTTGGAATAGACTAGTGGATCAGGACACAAAAGTGTGTTAGCATAGACCAGTGGACTAAGATAGATCAGTAGGTTCGGATAGACCAGTGGGTCAGCATAGACAAGTGGGTTGGGATAGACCAGTGGGGTAGTATAGACAAGCGGGTTAGGATAGTCCAGTGGATTAGGATAAACCAATGGGTTAAGATAGACCAGTGATTTAGGATAAATAAGTGGGTTAGGATAGACCAGTGGGTTGTGTTAGACCAGTGATTCAGGATGGACCAGTGGATTAGGACAGAACAGTTAGTTGTGTTTGACCAGTGGGGTAAGTTAGATCGATGGATTATGGCAGAATAATGGATTAGGACAGAACAGTGGATGAGGACAGTAAAGTGGGTTAGCATAAACCAGTGGGCTAAGATAGATCAGTATGTTCGGATAGACCAGTGAGTCAGTATAGACAAGTGGGTTGGGATAGACCAGTGGGATAGGATAGATAAGTGGGTGAGGATAGCTCATTGGGTCAAGATAGACCAGTGGGATAGGACAGACCAATAGGTTGGGTGAGAGCAGATGATTAGGATAGACCAGTGCAGTAGGTCAGGGTAGACCAGTGGGTCAGGATAGACCAGTGGGATAGGATAGAACAGTGGGTCAGGATCGACCAGTGGTTTAAGACAAACCAGTGGGTTGGGATAGAGCAGTGGGTTGGGCTAGACCAGTGGGTCAGGATCGACTAGTGGATTATGCCAGAACATGCGGTTGGGTTTCTCCAGTGGGTTGATATAGACCAGTGGGACAGGATAGGCCAATGGATTAGGATAGACAAGTGGGTTAGGATAGACCAGTGCGGTAGGATAGACAAGTGACTTAGAATAGACCAGTGCATTAGGATGGACCTGTGGGCCGGGGTAGGATAGACAAGTGGGTTTGGATAAACCAGTGGGTTGGGCTTGACCAGTGAGTCAGGATCGACCAGTGGATTAGGACAGCAGTGTGTTGGGTTCGACCAGTGGGCCAGGATAGATCAGGTGGTTGGGATAGAGCAGAGGGGTTGGATAGAAATGTGGGTTAGGATAGACCAGTGGGTTAGGATAGACCAATGGGTCAAGATAGACCAATGGGATAGGATAGACCAGTGGGTTGGGGAATAGATAAGAGTATCACCTTCAGGATAAAGATAGCGGTATCACCTTTAGGATATAAATAGGAATGTTACCTTTAGGATGTAAAGAGGAGTATTACCTTTAAAATATGGGTATGAGTACCACTTTCAGGATATAGATAGGAGTATCACCTTTAGCATATAGATAAGAGAATCACCTTTAGGATATAGATAGGAGTATCAACTTTAGAATATAGATACGAATATCACCTTTAGGATATGGATAGGAGTATCATCTTTATGATATATGTAGGAGTATCACCTTTAATTTATGGATAGGTGTATTATATTTATGATAAGACAGGAATATAATCTTTAGAATACAGATAGGAGTATTACCACTAGGACATAGATATGAATATCACCTTTAGCATATGGATAGGATTATCACCTTTATGATATAGATAGGAGTATCACCTTAAAGATATAGATAGGATCATGACCTTAAAGATTAAGATAGGAGTATTACCTTGAGAATAAAGATAGGAGTATCAGCTTGAGGATATTGATAGGAGTATCAGTGTGTCACCTCTAGGATATAGATAGGAGTATCAGTGTATAGCTTTTAGGATATAGATAGGAGTATCACTTTTAGGATATAGATAGGAGTATCACCTTTAAGATATAGATAGGGGTATCACCTTTAGGATATGGGTAGAAGTATTACCTTTACTATAAAAATAAGGGTATCATCTTTATCATATAGATAGGTGTATCAAATTTAGAATATGGGTAGGAGTATTACTTTAGGTTATGGGTAGGAGTACTACTTTTAGGATATAGATAGGAGTATCACCTTTAGGATGTAGTGATGAGTATTACCTTTAAGATATGGGTATGAGTACCACTTTTAGGATATAGATAGGAGTATCACCTTTAGCATATAGATAGGAGAATCACCTTTAGGATATAGATAGGAGTATAACCTTTATGATATAGATACGAATATCACCTTTAGGACATGGATAGGAGTATGACATTTAGGATATATCGAGGGGTTAATGCCAGAAGGTCGTAAGTGACAATTTCGTCATTTTTGATTTTCTTGCAAAATCTGGTGTAAATTCTTATATTCTTTGTCGTGACAAAAAATCTAAGATCTATTTTATATATTAATAAAGTTATGAACGAAAGACTACATATCTTAAGTGCACTAATATCAATCAATCAATTCCATAAAGTCGTATAGTCACTTAAGACTTTTGGTTTTCATTATAATATAAGCAGTTACTAATTCTTATTAATCGTAAGTGCACATACTTCCTCCTGTAATTTTAAGTTTGGGATAAAAATGTATGTATTATTAGCATAAGTGCACTTAATATTTTATGGTTGATGAAAAGAGATTCTAAATAGACAAGTTTAAAAATATTAAGAACACATAAGACTTTTTGAAATGACATTTTGCAAATAATGTAACATGCTATGTTATGTTATTAGATAATAACCTTGTGTAATGAACTCTTTTCCCTGAACTTCTATTTAATCTTATCTTGCAATTGTTACATTCTAAGCATAAAATTAAAAACAGGATGATGCCAATATTTTATATGAATTACTAGAAAATCAGTTGATGATTGCAGACAAAAGAAGAAAAGTATTTCTGGTAAGTTCAATTTAATATAAGGTTAATGCTTTGAAATGGATTTTATTTTTCATAACCATTACTACAATTATTCTCTATAATGTAACCAGAGAACAAAACACAGTTCTGATATTCACCCTCCTCAAATAATTTCGTTTTACTTATAAATACAGAACCTCCTCTCACAAAAAATCAATATTAAGTCTCACAATATGAACAAAATTGAGAAAAAAAAGGAATATGTTGTGCAATTTTGTATTAGTTATTCATCTAATTGATTATAGATATTGTTATCTGTTTCAGAAAATCACAATATAACATTGATGATAATGTAGAGATCAAGGAGCAAAATATTTGACGGTGAGATGGATGGAGATTCCAAATTCAATGACTTAAAGAGTCAACAAAACCTATCTTAAATATAAAGTAATTCCAAAAAAAGAATGTACACAAGAAAAAATGTCAAAAGATTTTGAACGGCAACACTCTAAACTGGCACTTATGCACAATAGTTCTTCATAAAAAAGTCGGATGAGGAAAATATAACACTACGACCTGAAACATCAAAATCATTCGGAAAATAGATTATCAAAAGAACATGAACATGAACAAAAACGTTCTTCAATCGAAACTGATGAAGCAAATTTGTTAAAAGAAACATACAAATGAAAAAGCATCAACAGATTCTGATCCTCGAAATTCCAGACAGGAACATGAATTATAAGATTGTGCAAAGGAAGCTAAATCAGAACAATATTACAAATTATCAAAGAAGCAGGCTGAAAATCAGAGTTTAACACTAAAAAAGAGAGAACCAGAAAGGTCCATGTCAAACAAGCAGGGAAGCCATACACACAGGAATAAGACACCAGAAGCTTCCATAAAATATGCAAAAGATCATATTGAATCTTTCCCACTCATGGATCCTTCTTACCACATTATACCCTGAAATATACGCCAAAACAGTCTCTGGGTTACAAAAATGTATCGATTATATAAATTAGAGTGTGAAAAATTGCACAAAAACAATTAGGGGTGCAAAATACAGAAACATATTCTGTGAAGAATGCAATTATTCATTGCACACTCCCAAGAAAGACAGGTGTCGTGTGTGTAACTTGCACCAACACCAAGAGGAAAGCGGATCCCTTACAGAGCATTCTGAAAGGCTATACACACAACCCATGTCACGGAAATTGCAAGCTAGAAAGCTAGAGAGGAAAAACAATTTGATAAAGATTATGCACAGAAAAATATGTTCTACCCACAGTAACATTTGATTTACAAGCTGTTTTACATTGTCCATGCTCCAATGTAATCCAAGTCTACTACAAAAGAAAACTGAATTGTTTTAACCTCTCTGTATAGCCCAGTCCGATAACCGTTGTTGTCTGTCCCTGACATGCGCAGACACTGGGAAACCATACCTTATCAACTTACGGAGTGCTTATCGACTTTGAGCAAACTGAGCAAAAAATTAACGAAAAAATCAAAGCTTGCAGCTTGTATGAAGGGTGTCACGAACTTTTGACAATTAAATACATTCTCTGTGTTATTCGTTCCCTTAATCCTACACAATGGTGCGCAAGATAAGACATTATTGTGGTGTTTTTGTTCCTATTCAAATAATATGACTAAAAACACAAATATCTCTTTCAGCAATTTTTGGCAGTAACATTTTTTTTTTATTTATTGTCAAGCTAAAAAACATAATAAAATTTATTGTCATGGACATCTGGACTCAATCAACATCCTGTTTAAAGGTGTGAAAACTACATGGTGTCCAAGATACAGGAAGAATTGTTTAATGCCAATTATGTAATAAACATTTCACACCTCCCAGGTGTTTCTTAATTAGCCAATTCCAAAACGATGTAAGCATGATCAAAAATGTCCAAATATGTTGTTTTTGCAATCACCCATTTCCTGTTGAACATTTAATTAAAGACTAATAATTTCACTTTATTAATGATAAACAAACAAATCAAGGAAAACTTTTATTTGTTCATGTAATTTAAACTAATTATTTTGTCTTTGCCAGAGATATTAAGTATCCAATTTATTTAAAACAAAAGGTATGTTTAATGCAATAAATACTAGTTGAATGTCACACCAAATAAAGTCACAGTTCTAATAGAAGTTTCAAATCTATTTTTCCCTCTATTTGTTTTTTTTTAAGTTTGAATAATTCCTTTTCACATACAATTAATACATGTCGTGATGAATCAATTATATGATTAAAACATCAATGTTTTTATTATTCAACTTGGAAAATAGTAAAGTAAAATATATTTAGAAACCATACTATAATTTTTGAATTCTATGACATCCTGGATTGATAAAAAAACAAAAAACAACAAAAACTATAAAATGTGCATTATATCTAACAACTCATGTTATACGGTAAGTTTTGTGTGTAATTTTGTTTAAAGAAAAGGTGGGTGGGTGGCTGCTGATGAAGCATAAGAAAGGTCAAATAGCCAATTAAATATCAGTCAATACCCCACCCCCAGCAATAAATGTTGCCTAGTCCCTTCCTGGTCTTTAGGGACCGGTGGAAATACTTTTTGGGGTTAAAATACAGTTCCCGTCCCATTGTCCAGGTGAGCTAGAAAAAAGTTTACGTCCCACTTACCTCATGCGAAAAAAAGTTTTTACCCCTCCCCCTCCCCTTAAAAATAAATCAAAAGGACATCCTTATTTTGTATACCTGCATGCTGGGCATTAGAATTGATGGTTAAAGTTTAACTGTTTTCCTCATAGAAGCTTCTAGAATTTTGAAATCTAAAGGTATCCCCCAGATGTGGCATTTGGTATAATATAAAAAAAATAATGTGCCACTCTTACATTTTGTCAAAACTAATTTTTTGTGGAAAATATTAGGAATGATGGGCATCTCTTGTTATAAATAGTATATAAAATATGAAAGATTAGTAAAATAATCAAAGTTTTTCTCATAAGAGCTTCTACAGTTTAAAAATATTGTTTTCTAAAGGTATTACCCTAATGCGACAAGTATTATATATTTTAATAGTTATATTTTCCTGAAGTATCAGTAAAGCTGGACATTTCTGGTTACAAAAAGTACATAAAATATGTAAGATGAGTAGAACAGATATATATTTCCTCATAGAAGCCTCCATAATTTGTAAATATAGTTTTATATTGGTATGCCATAACTGTGACTAAGATATATAGAATGATTATATGAATCTTACAAGTATATAATACTCAATTGTTTGGAAAATATCTGGAAAGCTGACGATTTTTTGTTCCAAATAGTACATAAAATATATAAGATGAGTAAATTAGTCAAACTTTTTCTCATAAAAGCTTCTACAGTTTAGAAATATAGTTTTCTAAAGGTATTACAAGTATATAATAGTTATATTTTCCTGAAATATCAGTAAAGCTGGACATTTTTTGTTCCAAATAGTACATCAAATATATAAGATGAGTAAAACAGTCAAGGTTTTCGTCATAGAAGCTTGTACAATTTTGAAATATGCTTTTCTAAAGGTATGCTCCAAATGAAGTCAAGAAAAAAATAATGAAGTAGGAGTACACTAATATTATTAATACAACATGTATATATTAAACTTTTGGGAAAGATCAGAAATGATGGGCATCTCTTCTTATAAATAGTATATAAAATATGTAAGATGAATAAAACAGTCAAAGATTTTCTCATAACAGCTTTTACAGTTTATAAATATAGTTTTCTAAAGGTATTACCCAAATGCAGCAAATAAGTATATACATTTATCTTACTAGCATATAGGGTAAATTGATCGTGAGTCGGACACTTCCTGCTTTCCGAGGGCCCTGATTGCTTCCCTTAACAATATATGTTGGCAATATGGATACCATCTGAAAGAGCACGAAGTGATTAGCAATAAATCTTTTTGAACCTATCGGTGTTTTTTTATTGCAGATAATGCATTTAAGGAAAACTACCGATGTCTATATTTGATCGTGAGTCGGACACTTTTTGATCTTGAGTCGGACAGTCTTTTAGCAGTTGATTTTAAGTCGTACTACCAATAACATTTCTGACTCACACTGAAAAATTCTTTCATGCGCATTGAGTGTGAACGCAAACTCACACCATTATCATTTTTGCTGGAGTTCATATTACTACTGTTTTAGTTCCTTACTGTTGCCTATTGAAAATATTTTATATTTGTCTCTATGTTTGTAGTAGCTTTTGTATCTTGCCAGAAACATTATTATACCACTGATAGCGCTTAATAGTTCTTTACTGTTCTTATAATGCAATATGTATATCTGTTATTTGTCATCGAATGCGAGATGAAAATCGTATTTTACTCTGCATAGATGTCTTAATTGTGGATGTCGTGATAAACATAATGCTAACTTGATGGAACTGTGGCCTGATGGATCACAAAGAAATACCCTCATATATGCTCATTATGATTTAATAGTCTACAAAGTCTGTAGAGATCCGTCAAACCATGTAGGAGAAGGGATGAAAAACCATGTATGAGGAGTTGCGATATTGCATAAAAATGTTAAGTCCAACATGCTACTGTACAATTATTCCTCAGTAAACTGGCACACCCTACCCACATGCACATCTACTCATTATGAGCTAATAGTATACCAAGTTTGAAAGAGTTCCTACAAACCATGAAGGAGGAGAAGCGATAAAAAGGTTAGTGTGGACAGACAGACGGACGGACAGACAGACAAGCTGATTCCTATATACCCCCTCCAAACTTTGTTTGCGGGGGGTATAATGACAGAGAACTCTACTTTTTGAACATACGGTTTGTGTAATTAATTGTTTGTAACATGTAATAATTAGTATATATGCCTGGCAATAAAGTTGAATTTGAACCAAAAAAGTATTTCGTTGATTGTTTCCAACCAATTGCAATTAAACCAAATGCAACATGTACCCTTTGTCACCTGTCGGGATTTTCAGGACTATATTTTTTCATCTTTACTATTTATATTTTCAGAACTCAGGCTGTTACCAAAACATAATTTTTAACTGTAATTTGAATGTTAGCCAGTTTGCGTTTTACTCAAGTTGTCTCTTGTTCCGTTCACAATAGTGACATTTAGAAAACACCTGAATTCTAAAAATATATATAGTGTAGAGGTAAAAGATCATAGTCAGATAAATTCCGCCGAAAAGGGCGGGGTTACGTAATCCATATCTTTCCCAGGGAAAAAAATGTTTGTGACTAATTATTGACCAATTGATGAACCAATGTCGGAAAATACAAAGTTAAGTGAATGAACCCACGATGAACCAGAACAATAAAATAATTCTTCCATTGCTTGTTTTGTTCCTGTATTGCATACGTTATATTGTCAAGTACATTTACCATATATCCATGTAATTTCCCCCCACATACGTAACAAGTAGGAACCCGGGTGGCTCAAGGAGTTAGGTCGCTGGATCTAGCAACTCATACAAGCCTATCACCAATACGGCGTGGGTTCGCGCCCGGCTTTGTAAATTACAAAAAAGGGTGAACTCGACTCGCAACTGCAAGTGATAAAATTTACGAGTTGCTTACCCAGGGTCGGTGATTCTCTCCGGGTAATCCGGCTTCCTCCACCACTAAAACTGGTCGCCATGGTATAGCTGAAATATTGCTGAAAGTGGCGTTAAACGAAAGGAATAAACAGCCGTAAATCGAAGAAGAATAGACAATACAATGCCATGACCAAAAGGACAAAAGGACAAGCAACACGAACCCCACTAAAAACATGGAATGAATTCATGTGTTTCGGAAGGGTAAGCAGTTTCTGCTCTAATAGTGTAGTGTCAACAGTCATGTTGCTCTTGTTACAAACATGATGATAAGTTATGAATGAGGGGAAGACCGTCAGTTGTGTTGGATTTGTTGTCAGACGTGCTCGAGGTTAACCACTCGACAATATAGACCGCCCAGAGGACAATTTACTTTACGTGTAACATCAGGTTTTCTTTGATGGCCTAATAAACGTTAGAGAAAACCGAAGGGACAATCCAGAGAAACTGACAACATTTGAGTACCAAAGACGAAGACAAACAAAAACAAAAAAAACACAACGCAATATGTGTTGGACAATACTATACGGAAACAAACACAAATAACGGAAATAAGACAATGAGCCCTCATACAAACAACTGAATGTAAAGACCAACACAACATCGTGTTTACTACTGATTCTCGTTCAGTTTTGTTTTATCAATTGGTATTATTGAACCACGTTTAATAATCCTGCAACCTAAGAATGAGTAAATCATTCCCTTAGAAAAAAAGACTTCATTCCCTTTAACTCTTAATTTTATTTATACTGGATAAATCGAATTTTCGTTTACTTCAAAGTAAAATACTCAATATTCTACGACTTCTACACAACAAGGGTATATTCGACACTTTATTGTCCATTTTAATATACCATTTTTAAAAGTTCACAACAAGATTTTTCAATAAAAGAAGAACTATTATAGATCACCGACAAGATTGTTTGTTGGAGATAAAAGACTATCACTTGTCTATTTTGGTATTAGGATAAATATTTATGATGTAATTTGGAAAATTCTTCAAATAGAATCAATAAAATATATAGGTCATGTATAATTAGGTTAATAGTACAATAGTCCAATGAAAGTCTTTGAGTTTTCCAGCACATCATAGAAACGTTGTTCGGTTCGTCTTTACCGCCTGTTGTTTGTAGGAGGACTCATGTCTTATTTACGTTATTTGTGTTTGTATGAATGTGGTGGTGTTCAACGCATATTGTGGTATGTTTTTGTTTTGTTTTCGTATTCTTGTGTACACTATCTACCCGTTTCTCTGGATTGTTCATTTATGATTTCTCTTTCGGTATTCTCGGACGTTTTTATATTTAGGAAGTTGGCAAATACATGTGTATAGCACAATAACAAAACATTTTTGTTGCCATAATTTTGGTTTTGTTTGTTTGTTTGTTAGTTATTGAACTTCAATATTTTATCTATTGAATATTATAACTGGTAAAAAACAATTTCAAATTGGCATCCACGATCCCATAATCTCTATCCACAGTTGAGTGGTTATTATGGAATTATATTGAAAAATTGTGTATAAATATTTTATGACTCTGTGGAAACGGAATTCAGCTGTGAAACAGATTCGTTTCTTCTTTATCTTTTATTATATTCGATTGATTTTGGCTTAATATGACTATGTTGGAATTCCGTAATTCTGCGAAGGTAATATATCTGGTGTTATCACTTCAGTATATGCGGACGTCAGCGGTTTTTGGTTATTATTTCAGAGCATAAATAATCTATTCTCTACAAAAAATGGTGGAATTTGGAAAATGTTAATTTTATTGCTGTAAAAATATCAAAATTTCCTATCGTAAAATACAATAAATATTTTGTGAAATAGATTTTGTTTAACCTAAGCATGGATGAATAAAAAATGAATTAAAGAGGGTATATAAATATGACTGTCTTATCCTGTTGAAATAGCTTTTTTTTTTCTTTTTCTTTTTTCTTCTTCTTTTTTTTTTTTTTGCTAAAAGCAAGTTTTCTGGGGAGAAATGCAGCAAAGTTTGGTCGTCCATGCTTACTTTTCTCGTTTTGAAACTTTTAAATCATATGGCTTTCAAATACTCTGATTACGAGCGTACTCGATGAAGGGTATTCCTGAAATGGGTCGTGTGCACTAAATTGTGTATCTACATTTTTATTATTATCTCTCTCCCTCACCCCCCTCCCAGAGGGTGAG
>MJUT01028705.1:126369-137881 GCA_002080005.1 Gigantidas platifrons | reverse complement strand
AATGGAGAACATTGACCCCTTTTCCCATCAGATGGCGTCACTGTACCAAGGGTGGTTACGAAAACGTTTGTTTTCAAATAAACGCTTGTAACCAATGTAATCAAATGGCAATAGCATTACCTAAATGATGTCCTTGGTCTGAAAACATTACGTAATATGACGGTGTGCTCGGCATATAGAAAGGACGGAAGTGATCATGAACGATTTTAATATGGTATCTCCTATACCCTTGTTCTAGGTTATTTCACAGTGATAGGTAACAATCATAGGACCCAATGACAATGTCAATGTAAATTTGCACATGCGTGTTTCAGACTTAATTGAACCAGGTTGAAAATTATACACATGTTGTTTTTTTTCACACTGTATATGGTCTAACCATGTACAATTGCATACTGGCTTTTACATCAGTAATTTTTCTTCAAATTTGTATAATAAATTTCTCCTTGAGAACTGCAGGGCCGGATATCTTTCAATTTCTTTAAAATTTCAGCACATATTTTTTTCAGAAAAAAAACATCTAAAAGTTAAAAGGTCGTCCTCTTAATGACATGAATATATATGTGTCTAGGCTGCGTCCATGCAACTTCGTATTATATAATAAGATTTGTTTTATGCACTTTCAGCAATATTTCAGCTATATCAAGGCGACCAATTTTAGTGGTGGAAGAAGCCGGAGTACCCAGAGAGAACCACCGACCATGGGCAAGCAACTGGTAAACTTTATCACTTGTGGCTGTGAGTCGAGTGCACCCTTTTTTGTAATTTACAAAGCCAGGCACCAACCCACGCCGTATTGGTGATAGGCTTGTATGAGTTGTTAGATCCAACGACCTAACTCATTGAGCCACCCGGGCCACATATTATATAATAAGTGTTCGGTTTTCAAAAAACCTTATGCAAGAAAGTTCAACAGTTTAATTATTGCTTCTGATCCGCGGATTTCTCCCGATAAGATTGTTTCCTTGCGAAGTAATCATTCAAAGAGATAAAGTTGCATTTTAATGCCTGGTGCTCCAACCATTCATATGATTTTTTCTATCACCGTATGTAGCACTATCGTGTAATTTAATAAACACCGTCCAAATATATCTTGTATTTAGTGTAGAGATTGGTAAATAGCTTGTATTACCGTTGAAATGAAACCGTTCAATTCATGTTTCATGACGGTCAGTTTTTTTTTCTGGAGGAAACCGGAGTTCCCTGAAAAAAACCCTGACCTGCTGAAAGTCACTGACAAAAGAAATCACATTAGTATTATTACCAATTAATAATAATCAAGTGACTGTTGATGAAAAATAAAATCCACATAATATGACTGTTCATGAAAAAAAAAGCAACATTATACGACCCAGGTATTCACATTTTATTTTTTTCCATATCTTCAGAATGTTAAATTTGATGCCTTTATTTGAATGACTTAAGAGAAAGCTGAAATCGTAAAATGTTTAATTTGTATTTTTCAATTTTCGCAAACAGTTTATTGTTAAGAATTGCAAAATTAACACCCTTAAAATAAATCTACTTAAATAGTAGATTAATAAATGTAGATATTTATGTTTCAGACATAATATGTTTTTAACATCATGTTGGGAGTCAGTGGGCAAGTGTTGCATACGGCAATTTTTCAGCTATATCAAATTTCAAATTTCAAATACTTTATTGCCATTATACAGTTACTGCATGTGACAAAAATAACAGAATACAAACAATACATGCATGGTAATAAAGAAAAAATAATTTTCAAATAAACATTTCAAGAGTCCCCTGACCTCAGTTATCACGACGAGACCAATTTACTTTTCAACATGAAGATGAGGTCCCAACACGATTATTATTATTTTTAGGTACATGTATTAATATCTAAAAACTTATATAGATGTACATAAGTTTCTATGATAAATATGTATATCTTAAAGACAAGCCACCGTTATTGGAATCCGACACCCGTGTACATAAAATTCGCCAAGAATACATCTTTTTAATTGATTGAGATTCTAACCATTGATTAACGTTTATTTACCATGAAAATATAAAATCGTGAAACAACACAACTAGGAAACCAACACGATAATCATTTATAAAAGGAAATACAAAGAATGTGAACCAATATCAAACTTTGTTTACAACATACATCTACATGTATACATGTGTATGTAATTGTACTACTATTACCTCATTCTACAGTTATTGTACGTGTACTATTCCAGAGACATAGCTGAGGCTTAATAGTGTGCACGCCATACTTACTTTCGACGAGATGCAAAATGGTGCGATCTGGGGCCATTTCAGGGTTTCATATAAAATAGAATCAAGCACACTAAATGACATCTTAGCAGTAGCGCTTGCTACTGGCATGCTTAACAAAACACATAATATTGCATCCATAGAAGGATAGAGAACTGGATTTACAGAATCTAGGATGGTAAAAAGCAGGGCATATGAGAGGACGGTTCAGCCGGTACATCGATACGGGACACGGAACGCCACGAAAGGACCCGTGAATCTCTGAAGGGCCCCATAGCCTTAGTCATTGACGTTTTATTTTGAGTTTTTCATTATTTTTGGTATATTCAACTCAAATCCACGGTTATGAGAGAAGTTTCAGCCTGTTCTGAGATCCCAACGCAGTATTGTTACGCCTTGCAAAATTTCTCTTGGAGGTCCTGTTACAGATGCATCATCATAATTCTTTTTTCACAACATATAATAAAATGAAAAAAAGT
Organism: Gigantidas platifrons; assembly: GCA_002080005.1. NCBI lineage: Eukaryota > Metazoa > Mollusca > Bivalvia > Mytilida > Modiolidae > Gigantidas > Gigantidas platifrons. Next base: position 135,155 of record MJUT01028705.1, on the reverse strand, counting down.
ATCACATCGTCTGAAAAGTTCCAAAAATTCAATAGAAAAATCGTAGAAATAGAAAAATTCGATATCCCTATCACACAATCTACATGAGCGCTTACTTTGCTGACTTAGTACAGGTACTTCAGTAAAAAGTTACGGGGTTAAACTTGCCATTGTCTTAAGAAGTACCAATATAGCCACATCTCCTCTGAACTGTAGATCGAGAGAAAAAACATAATATACTAGACAGGTAGCATGTGCATCGTACTTCATAAATTCGCAATTAATATTTCGAATGTACAATAGCGACTTCCGCCCAACATGAAAACAGGATAGATTGATGTACTTGATAAATCATCCCACCCCTCTCCCCAACGTATGAAAAATAGAAATAGCTTAATGTGATTTAAATACGTACTAACTGCATTACATGTAAACTGCATGATGCTGTTTGATAAAGACCTTTAACTAGAACAGGAACAAATGAACACCTGCATGAAATAGTGTTGTAATTAAAGATCATGAACGTGATATAGAAGTTTGAAAGAATTCAATATTTATTATAAATGAGGTTGAAACAAGTCACATTTTGATATCAATTCGGTTGTATTTCACTTTGACGATTTCAATTACGGAAGACGGACCGAAACCAGGAAAAAATGAACACCTGAATGAAATAGTGTTGTAATTAAAAATCATGTACGTGATGTACAACATTGAAAAACATTATTATTATAAATTGTATATCCTATTTTTTTTATTACCTGACGATGTGCACGCCATGGCGTGACAACGTATATGCAGCTACGCCTCTGGAAAGTAATGAATTCCTGTTGTAAAAATCAAAACACATAGTACTTTGCGTTATTTATTTTATATTTGAATCTAAATGTCCGTAGCCAAAGTAAATATGACCGTCAGAGATTTTCCTAAAGTAAATGAGCGCACGACTCTGCCGATGTCAATGTCAATGTCTCTGTGCACATGCAGTACAGCTAAAGAAGTCAGGCGGTCCTGCAGCATTGTTGTCCCCAAGTACGTTTTAAGGCAACGGAGAGCAGAGAATGATCTCTCCGTCGTAGCTGTGCTGGCAGGCATGGTGTAAAGTATCAACAAAACGGTGCTGAGGTGATATTGACCTTTATTCCGGAGATTGCTTTAACAATGACGGGTTTTTCTTCCGGTATTAATAATTTTCCGAAGTTGAGCATGGTCAACATTCAAAGTTTTAAATTTGACATGAAGAAACTATTCTTGACAATTATTTGAAAAAAACCTCCATGTTATATGCTGCTGTTTTGAAGTGTCTACTTCTATACGACAGGTTTTAACAACAGAGTAGGGACTGACGTAGGGAATGTGTCTGCTTTTAAGAGACAGTTTTTGTACAACAGAATAGGGACGTTTATTTTTTTTATAGATAATTCAATTATCAGTAACACAAAAATATTATACATCTCCATCATACAACAATACTACTTATCTTCATGACAGGAGACACTATTATATTTCATGGCATTTCGCATTCACTCACAAGAGAACATGAGACAATACCCCTACAGACAATAATGAATAATATTTATATTAAAGAATTTAAATAGTCCTTGCTTTTTTTTTATTAAGTTATTTTGTGAATCTAATGGACTTGGTAATGACTCTGGTAGAAAATCAGATACACCAACTTGGCTTGTATCGAACGATTTTGTGGATGAAGCATCCATAGGCTTGCTCAACTTCGGGAAATTATAAATACCGGAAAAAAAACCCGTCATCGTAAAAGCAATCTCCGGAATAAAGGTCAATATCATCTTTCTTCAGAAACACACGTTATAACGATTATTAATTATACTGAAAAAGTGGGGTTATTCCCATGTCAGTAATAATATCTTTAGTGCAAGTGAAAAAAAAATTTTTTGCCGAAATGATGTGCAAGGAATTGATTTTTTGCGTAAGGGCAGCTACAAGCCTGTATGCGTATTTCCTAAGTACAAATTTATTGAAAATTATAATTGATTTTTGCTCTTGGAGGACAAAAGAAAATAAATATAAGAATGTAATTTTATTTCATATTGGCATTCACAGTTAGTAACAGGTGACCGTGACCCAGATATGATTGTAACGTTGTTCTTGTCTTATTTCAACATGGTGACATGATCACTTTACATAGGTTACAAACGTCTGTGCGAAAATAAAACGCCCAGCCAACCACCGTTAGTACTCGAGCGACACCTGCTTGGTAAATTTAGGTGAAAGTTCCCCATTGAATAAATAAAAATAAGAATGTATTATAAGTCTTACAGTTTTCAATGAAGACTGGTTTGTAATATATTAGAATAATAATATTTTGATTACCAAATTAATGAGCCCATAAAGGGCAAAAAAAATAAATACAATGATTACAATGATTGGACTTGGAGGCATCAGAGCATGCAAAAATAAAAAAGCTATATTATGACTATACAACACAGTCAGATTAGAGCCAATTCAATAACAATCAATAAACCATACACATTATAATAATAATAATAAATCAATGCAACAATGACCAGTGTTCATTAATGCATTATCTAGTTTGATCTGAAATAATTACCAAAATATTCAGCTAGCCCAATAAAAGACTTCACCTTCTGATTTCTAAGCATTTACTTATATGTGAACCAAGTTCCTTTAAAAGAGTTAAGTTTTCATTGGTTAAAAGCCAAATAAATTTTGAAGAATTATTTAAAGAGGAAAAGTTGAACAGTGACTTTCAACTTTTTCAATAAAATCATGTCTCAAAGTATTATATAAAGGACACTCTAAAAGGAAATGTTGTTCATTTTCTATCTTTTCTAAAGAACAATATTGACATAAACGTTCAGATCTGTCCAGTCTATTTTGATTGCATCGAGCCTTTTCAATTCTCAGAGAATGAGTGCTGATTCTCAACTTGCATAAAGACTGGCGGGTTTTAAAATCATTTATCTGAGTGTATTTTTAAGAGAAAAATAAGTATCAAGCTTACTGTTGTTACCATTCAAAATATCTTGTTTATTTTTATTCCAGAAACTCATAAAACTGTCACATAATTTATCTTTAGCGAAATTATATAAAGTACCAGGTTTTGAGTTTAGAACATGAATATTCATACAGGTTTGAAAATTAATATAAAATATGTTCTTTTTCTTCTAAAAAAATTCATGAATTAAAACAATTCGCCAGCATTCCAATTATTTAAAAGTACATCATCAAACAAATGCGAGCCCTTTGGGTATAATTGTGGACAGGATATCTCCTCTAACTGATACATTCATTTAATTCAGAAAGTTTCAGATGCTCCTAAATTTTGTTTGTAAAAAGAAATTTAACATTTCTGTATTGTATTTGTAAGAAATGCAAAATAGAGTTCAAACTTTGTATTCTATGTCCACCAGAGGCGTAGCTGCATATACGTTGTCACGCCATGGCGTGCACATCGTCAGGTTATAAAAAAATAGGATATTGAATTTATAATAATAATACTTTTTTTGTATTCTCATTGAAATTCCTTCAGTGTTATATTTCACGTACATGGTTTTTAATTACAACACTATTTCATTCAGGTATTCATTTGGTCCTGGTTGCGGTCCGTCTTCCGTAATTGAAATCGTCAAAAAAGTGAAATACAACCGAATTGATATCAAAATGTGACTTGTTTCAACCTTATTTATAATAAACATTGAAATTCTTTCAACTTCTAAATCACGTTCATGATCTTTAATTACAACACTGTTTCATGCAGGTGTTCATTTTTTCCTGTTCTAACTAAAGGTCTTTATCATGCGGTTTACATGTAATGCTGTTAGTACCTATTTAAATCACATCAGGCTATTTCTATTTTTCATACGTTGGGGGGAGGGGTGGGATGATTTTTCAAGTACATCAATCTGTCCTGTTTTCATGTTGGGCGGAAGTCGCTATTATACATTCGAAATATTAATTGCGAATTCATCAAGTATGATGCTCGTATTACCTGTCTAGTATATTATGTTTTTTTTCTCGATCGACAGTTCAGAGGAGATGTGGCTATATTGGTATTTTTTAAGACAATGGCAAGTTATAATCCAACTAGTTTTACTTCGTCACTTTTTACTGAAGTACCTGTACTAAGTCAGGAAAGTGAGCGGTCATATATATGTGTGTTAGGGTTATCGAATTGCTACTGGCATGCTTAACAAAACACATAACATTGTATCCATAGAAGGATAGAGAACTGGATTTACAGAATCTAGGATGGTAAAAAGCAGGGCATATGAGAGGAGGGTTCGGCCGGTACATCGGTACGGGGTCCGGAAATCCACGAAAGGGCCCGTGAATCTCTGAGGGGCCCCACAACCTTAGCCATTGACGTTTTATTTTAATTTTATCATTATTTTTTGGTATTTTCAACTCAAATCCACAGTTTTGAGAGAGGTTTCAGCCTGTTCTTAGACCCCAAAGCAGTATTGTTCCGCTTTGCAAAATTTCTCTTGGAGGCCCTGTTGCAGGTACAGACCCTGGATCGTATAAGCTTACACTATGCACGAAACGCAAACGAACGAAAAACGCAAACGAAACGAACGGAAAACGAACGAACGCTTCACACGAACGACACGAAAAACGCACGATACACGAAGCGAACACACGATACACGAAACAAACGAACGATACACGAAACGAACGCACAATACACGAATAGTATCGTGTTATTATTTGATTGACTTTTGTGCAAATTGATGTGATTAACTTCTGTAATCTTATATTTTATAAGCAAGTTATTTATATAAATGATAAATTAGTCGGTAAAGTAATAGGATAATAAAATTTATATTAAATAGTTTATATTACCAATGTGTTTAATAATTATATTTATGATTAAATTTTAAATCTCATATATTTGATTTCCAAATATGACTTACTATTTATATAATTAAACACAATTTATATTTATTTAATTATATAATTATACAGAATTTATATTTATATAATTATATAATTATACAGAATTAATATTTATAATTATTCGGTTTCTGAATTGACAATTCCAACCAGATATAGGTGTATCAGTTATTTTCTCGGTTAAGCTGTCCGAGAGGCGTGCGGCTTCAAAAGGTCATATAATTGTTAATTAGAATGAAATTACAAATGTAAGAGTTGACATTTCACACCTGCAGTGCATGCATTTCCCAGGTGAAACTGCCAGAGGCGTTTGTTTAAATACATGTAGATGATTTCTTGTTTATTTGTCCTAGAGTAAATTATAGAAAAAAATGCATTTATTAAATATGTTTTTTCCTTATTGTACAAAATTACTGGTACATGTAAATAAAGGAAATACATGTTTGTATATGTAAAATTTTGTTTACACTTTAATTAAATATTTTTTAATAATAGTAAGATTGAAATTGTAGTAATTATCATAAACTGGAAATCGTAGCGTGGGTTCGTTTCGTGTATCGTTCTTTCCGTGTATCGTTCGTTTCGTGTATCGTTCGATCGCATTTCGTTTCGTGTATTAGTCTAATTAAACTGGCGAACGATACACGAAACGAAAGAATAAATTACACGCACGAAACGCAAACGAACGGAAAACGAAAAACGCACGAACGATACACGCAAACGAAACGAACGAAAAACGCAAACGATACAAAATATCTGTTAAGTTAAAAGATCCAGGGTCTGTACATCGTCATAATTCTTTTTCACAACCTATGATGAAATGAAAAAAAAAGTATCATATCGTCGGAAAAGTTCCAAAAATTCAATAGAAAAATCGTAGAAATAGGCAAATTCGATATCCCTAACACACATATATATGACCGCTCACTTTCCTGACTTAGTACAGGTACTTCAGTAAAAAGTGACGAGGTAAAACTAGTTGGATTATAACTTGCCATTGTCTTAAGAAATGTCAATATAGCCACATCTCCTCTGAACTGTCGATCGAAAAAAAAAAACATAATATACTAGACAGGTAACACGTGCATCATACTTGATAAATTCGCAATTAATATTTCCAATGTACAATAGCGACTTCCGCCCAACATGAAAACAGGACAGATTGATGTACTTGAAAAATCATCCCACCCCTCCCCCCAACGTATGAAAAATAGAAATAGCCTGATGTGATTTAAATAGGTACTAACAGCATTACATGTAAACCGCATGATGCTGTTTGATAAAGACCTTTAGTTAGAACAGGAAAAAATGAACACCTGCATGAAATAGTGTTGTAATTAAAGATCATGAACGTGATTTAGAAGTTGAAAGAATTTCAATGTTTATTATAAGTAAGGTTGAAACAAGTCACATTTTGATATCCATTCGGTTTTATTTCACTTTTTTGACGATTTCAATTACGGAAGACGGACCGCAACCAGGACCAAATGAATATCTGAATGAAATAGTGTTGTAATTAAAAACCATGTACGTGAAATATAACACTGAAGGAATTGCAATAAGAATACAAAAAAGTATTATTATTATAAATTCAAGATCCTAATTGTTTATAACCTGACGATGTGCACGCCATGGCGTGACAAAGTATATGCAGCTACGCCTCTGCAATATGCTTTGTATCATTCATATACTAAACTAAGATTTTTCAGCTTAATTCATTTTTGCAAATACTGATGATGTCAGTCCAATCAAAATGTATATGTGTCATTTGTAAACTTAAGGAGTTTGTAAAATTGTTTGTGTCCTCTTTTCTTATTTTCATTATTTTCATTTAATTTATTGCTGATTGTTTCTTTCATTCTTTTGGTTTCTTCCCGTTTTTTCTGTTTGTTTTCCTTCTCGTCCTGGTTTAGTAATTGTCTTTTCGCCTTTTCTATTTTACATTTTTGCTTTCCTCAATCTCTCGCATTTTCCTTTCCTGAGTTTTCCTTTTTTGTCTATACACTTCATCTCCGGAGATCACGAAATATGACTCCTTATTTGGTCGTTTGCGTTTTAAAGAAGATGATGGAACAGGGAAGCATTCGTCTGTCACCGACTGGGCAACGCTCTTACTACTTTCGTCACAGCTCATTGCTCCTCGAGTTTTGAACTTTTTCCAAGATTGGAATATAGAATCATTTTCAATGTCCATGTTACTAACTAAAGAAGCAGTATAGACTAGTAGTTTTTCTGTGGACAGAGTTGACTCAACAACGTCACGCGCTATGTCGTCTGTGCATTCTATGCACTGTATGGTTTTTTCGTTTTGCCCCTCTTCGCTGTTGCAAATTATTAACATGTCAGCAAGGAGTTTGTCGTCAGGAAGGTCATTCAGAGAGGTGTCAGCAGCATAGTTTAATTTGTAGATTAAGGAATCATTTGGGTCTAAAGATAATGGCAGATTACACAAACCATCCATAGTTATTGGCATCGACACAGTTACTGAGGAAACAACATTAGATTCCAGTGTTGTATCATGTGTGGATGAGACAATATTTGCAGCTAGTGATTGGTCCGTTGCTTCAACTGTAGTAAGTGTGTTGTTAGCATCATCATTCCCATTCGAATCATCTTTTGCAGACATTGGATGCCGGTTCGAGTACGTCAGTTGGAGAATTTGCCTCATCTGGTACTGCACCAGGGTTGTAATCCCGGTTGCCCTGAATCCACTCTTAAGGTTATTTGGCGTCATTTCTTTTTCCCAAGCCTGTGAAAATACTTTGAGGAATTGGGCGTGGCCAACTGCAATGCCGGTCATGCGAATGAAATTATCCAATTCGGCGTTCCAATGATTTTTAAGCGATTTGAATACATACCTATCAAAAGGTTGTGTCCAATGGCTCGTGTGGCTAGGTAATTTAAGAAGAATTATGTTTTCGTGTCTTGCAGTTTCAGTGAATTCAAGGTTGTTGTGGGACAAATATAATATAAGTAGCTGCAGCATTGCTGGCCCGATGGATTTGATAAATGTTTCAACAAACCATAGCCTACCAATGCCATCCTTGGTGCACCCACTTTCGGAGACAGAAAAATTTGCCCCAGCAATGGGTGAGCCTTTTCTTGCTGACTGCGTATAATAACGATGTAGCTTCTTTTTACTTTTCCCAGGTATTATGAAGTGGGGAGGAATATAGCTACCTGCGGCATTACCAAATGATATCACGGTGACAGTTTCCCTAGCTCCAGAAGTTTTTCCGTGGATAGATTTAGCTCCATTTTTCGCTATCACTTGTCGAGGCTTGTGCGCTACATTTAAACCCATCACGTCCATATTCCATATCCTTTCTGGGAATGGTGCGAAATTGTCGTAGAAAAATTACTAAACTACAAATTTTAAAACAAATCATATCATTTCAGGGAAGATACTTCGAATTTGAAATAAAACGTCTCATTTAGATCAATATATCATATACATGATTAAGCTATAGGCCCTACAATTACTTTATGAAGGAACTAGCATGACTTACTAATGAAAAAAATTCTTGATATAGAGTCGGACACTGTCCGACTTATGATCAAATCAATGTAATTTCGTTGCCCGACTTACGATCAAACAAGCCCCGTTAAAAATGTCCTTCTACACAACAAAATATTCGTTTTTGTACATAAAACTACCTCATATCTTAATAGTAACACTACGAATGTTGTACACATTTGTGTTTTAGTATGTTGCTGTACACGTAAGTCTTATTTCTGAACAGGTGAAAAGAATGAATTCCAAAAAATCTTACCTTTTTACGTTTCAAAGTTGCCGTTGTTGTTCACATTTTGCCATTCTCTATCCAGAGTTGTCGTTCCTGCTACGCTACACAACATCTCTGTCAACTCTCATTTTACAAGATTCTTGTAAAACTTAGAAACAGTAAAAAAAA
>MJUT01028705.1:90331-108042 GCA_002080005.1 Gigantidas platifrons | reverse complement strand
TTTACTTCGCTTCAGCAATTTCAATCAAGATTTGAATTACTTTCATTTAACCACGATTCTGTTACATAAGTATTTTTATATTAATGTATGTATACTATTCTGCTAGCTAATAATTTAACTATCGTGCACCTTTCATGTTTCACGGTGTATGCACAATGTTTGTTTACTTTGAGTTAATAATAGAGTGCTCTCCCTTGTTAGTAACTAACGTTACCTCCCTATGGCCAAATTCAAATATTTTTGCACACCCACAGGTGCAGTGTTGAGTTACATTTATCATATATTTATTAAATACATTGTATTTTATTATGAAATACATTTAAAATACTGCCAAAACACGGATGCATATGAATAAATTAAATGTTTACTTCACCAATGGAAACAAAATTTGCGGGATAACGCTCGATCGGGAATGTAAACAAAACAATTAGGTAACAGCTGATAAAAGTGAGAAATAAAATCAAACACCGGCAAAAAGTGCAAGACAGGGAAATCTCCGACACCCTCGGGTATCGGAGATTTCCCTGTCTTGCACTTTTGCCGGTGTTAGATTCTATATATCTTAATCAATTTCACATTTTCTTCCTATAATGTCATAATTATTGTGTATATATTCATAATTTTTGCTTAATTTGATAATAGTAAACTTCAAAATATGCCGTCAATATATGAGATCTACTCTTGTTTTTAGTTCTTTATATTTGTTTTATATAATTGCATGCCTAATATATTTAAACTTTTTGATAACTTTTTGAAGAACAGAATGAGGCTTACTTACTCTTACATTGTTTTTTAACACTATTTTATTATTGTGATAGAACCATATTTATATTAACTTTATTATTTAGTGTGTATGTGTGCCTATATTTAGATATGATAACGTAACCCTCATTCCGCTTGTGCTCCCTATAGGGTTACGAATCGATCTCATTCAACGTATGGGGGCAACTTAAAAGTTTCGTTCCGTGAATATTTCAACTTTCTTTTTACATATCTGGTCATATCTTATTATTCCCAACAATTTTTAAGTAATGGTGATACGAAATAAGTGTTACAATCCCTGGTTCTATCTTCAAGACCGGTTTCGTATTTGAAAATTGTTACTTGTCCTCCATAGCACCTTACGTAGACTCTCGCGATGGGCGGAGCCTATCCATATATGCCAAATATGGAAACTGTTACTACGAAAAAGTCGAGTTTACTATAAAATTGATCCAAAGAAGGATATCTCAAAAACGAGGCAAGTGCGCGTGAACTAGGAAATTGTAAACAAAATGTCGGACAGAAAGAAGATTCCATGCATTCAAATTTTCAGATGTTTATAAGTCTACCATGGATTGCTGCAGCGATTATTTAACACCTCAAGGTTTACCTAAATATACTTATCTTTCACCCCCGTTAATTTTTCCAACCACTTACAACGGAATTAGGACAAAAAACCACCCGGTGTGAATCACTCCGGGCGCTGCTCCCATACGTTGAATGGGATCGATTCGTAACCCTAAATGGAGCAAAAGCGGAATGAGGGTTACGTTATCGTATCTAGCCTATATTGTGCAATCATTTAAATAAACATGATTTTAATTTTTCTACGTTTTATAAGTAAGAAAGGATATGGATGTACATGTAGATGAAAGTAAAAGAATATCAAACATGACACTTGGACACAAATAAAAGTAACGAATCACTGATCTGCATTTTACAATCACAGTAGGGTCATCAATAATGAGCATAGCTCACACCCTAAGATCAGTATGAAACATCCACTAGTCCTTAGCTTAGCTGCACTTTTTACTTCTGTCGATAAAATTGAAACAGTGATTGATGGTCAACAATTCCACCAATATCAACAAAACCAATGGTCATCACTCACCTCAAATTATTGAACACAAAAATTACCACAACATATGACGTTGAAAATCCAAGTGCTGGCTTGGGATAAGCACAAACAATGTGGTAAGGTTAACCGGTAAATGGGATCCCAACTCTCACCCTTTTTGATAATAGAATCTCCAAAGGCAATACATGTACAAATGTATAAACAAACGATAAAAATACAGCACAGATTCGCTTCCACTCAAAATGACCACATACTATCACAATATTGAATGACAACATAAACATGAACAGCACAACAGCGGGGTCAATGAATGTTCGTACATGTAGTTAACTGACTACTAGCTAGGATGGCAGAAAATGTTGACCAATAATATTTACTCTTAGAATACAAAAAAAAATCATAACATATATTTTTAACATATTCTTTATCAATTAGTCATTAAAATCTAAAGACATTAATGGTTTTCGTGGGAGACCAAAATATATAAATATCCAGTATATTTTTTGGAATCAAATATTGAAACAAAAATGGTAATCTAGTATAGAATGAAATATAAATGTTATATATATTGATATAAAACACTACAAATTGTATAATGACTATGTGATAAAGATAAAATACGTCTGTCCATAAACTAGTCCAGGAAGTGAGCACTTTGTATGACTTTATGTTGCTGGGTAGTAAAAATAACTGTAATGCATTCCGAACTTCCTTAAACGAATACCAATATTTATATATGCCAAACTCGTATTCATTTAAGTACATGTTGTAAACATTGCACAATTATAAGACAGCATATGTTAAATTAAATTTTGGTCACTTATGATATTCTTGTTATGTGTTTTACATTATATAAACACGATTTTATTGAAGTTTATAAAATTTGACGATTTTTTTACTATTTCTTAATATAGTGGGAAAAACGACTTCGTTGTCATAAACGACAAAAATACATGTTTATTGCATATCACCAACCCACAATATATTGTTTAAATACAATAATCATAAATACAAACTGATATGACTAAATAGTGTTTATGTAATGTTGCAAAACAAACATGAGACTTTAACAACAGGACAATTTGTTATAAATACTTGTATGACAGCTTTGTTAAATTAATTAGTTCATGAATGGTTCTTAATACTTCCATGACTTCAGAACAAATTAAATATTTTAAAACATTCAACATATAATATCATTTATTTTTAATTTGAAAAGTCATCGATTGACTTTAGCTATACAAGTATTGCAATGGTTAACTAGTAGAGCATACAATATGTACCAATATTCGACAACAATTATTTGGCTTCAAAATCAAATATTTGTCTACACAGTAAGAAATTCTGAATATGTTAGCTTCATTTTGATCATGTTCCATGATTTATTTTTAGCATGCTTATTGCAAAATGTTACTCAGCATTGTAATTTGATATCAAATGAACGACATTATATGACATGACCGTATCTGATTGGCATGTTCTTTTGTAATCTGTATTATGTTCTGTGCCTCTACAAAAACAATATTGTAAAAACGATATTTATTATGTACTGATTACAATATTGCGTTACCTTAAACCTTATTCTCCATCATTCATACAGTTAATTATATATTCTGCATTCTAACATTACAACGATCATGACAATGGGTAACTTCACAGGGAAAAACCCTACAAAATAATTCAGGAAGTTTTGTTTGTGATTATTTATATCTTTGTTCATAAACTTTCAACATATAATATAGGTACAACGATAACATTTAAATCGTGATGAAATAACATTATTTATAATATATACAAATTGATAGTACTTAAAGAAAGGTTACAAAAGTTAGATAGAGTTGAGTGATTGTTGTTAATGCCAAGTGTCCATATTTTCACATATTTCATAACGAGAACAAGTTCCATTTCATTGATATGATGTACGTGGTTAACACGCTTACTTGGGTGTTTACAGTGCTAGGTCTCTGAAGCGATAGCCCATTGGGTAGATATGTTTCTTCACTCAGACACATTATTCTGATTCCGAACAAAACCAGTCTTTCCTCTTCCTCTCTAATGCTACGTACGTATCGGAGAAGAAACAAATGACAATTCTATAGTATTTGTTTTACCCGACTGGGTCTCGATCCAATAATCTACCACACACGGGGCAATCACACTAACAATTATATCACCGATACAGTTGCAAAAGCTAGAAGTCGAAGGTAGACAGCAGTAGAGATAGTTCAGAGAACCCGATAAATGTCTGCAGAATAAGTTTCCTTTTACTTCAAATCATCATTTACGTTATTTCCGTTTGCTTGCGCATAGTGCTGTCCAACGCATGTTGTGTTGTGTTTTTGATTTTTTTGTCTTCGTCTTGTTTCTTGTGTACCCGATGTTGCCAGTTTCTCTCGATTGTTCCGGTTTCCTCTAACGTTTATTCTTAATGTTTTATAGTATAATGTGTTTGACATATCAAGCAATCTTGAGAGTACAAATATATCAAATTCAAACAGTATATTAAACTGCACACAGTTTATGCTAAATATATCAATATTTCTAGAATATATTAGGATTATTATTATAGATATAAACAACTACATTGACAATTAGTCAATGAGAATAACCAGAGGTTAGAAATCTGAAATACTTAAAAGTCTCCAATAATGTATACCGGTATATTTTGGAATCCCTATGATTTTACTACACAGGTCCCTTGGTTTTCCTCTCTACTTTTAATCTACATATTACAATTTTACTGAATTCCTCGCAAAATTGCAATTGCTACGATGGCCTTTCAGATATGCAGTATGTGATAACATTGTTTTTATGAGCTATAACTGAGAAACCACAGAAGCCACAGCCTTAAATGAAATAAATCACAGGTAGATAACTTGATGTCATGTAGAATGATATGTGTATGCTTGGTTGTTTTCTAACACGTGCTTTAGGAGGAGTTGTGGGTTAAGGAAAGTGTGATATGACACAAATGAGTACCACGTGCCTTGCTGCAGATCTTGATGGGCAACTATTTGTAACTAGAATAACACGACGGGTGCCACTAGTGGAACAGGAACTGCTTTCCCACCCGAAGCACTTGGATCACCCCCGGTTTTGAGTGGGGTTTGTTTTGCTCGATATTTAGTCTTCAGTGTGTTGTTTTGTAGATCGTTGTTTGTCCCTTTGTCCCTTTTCATTTGGCCATTGTACTGTCTGTCCTTCGATTTACGATTTGGACCTTTAGTATCAAACTTACTTATGAGTTGTCCTTGATGACTCGTTCTATTATTTCCTCTTTTTACTATAGCATTCTAATACCCACTCCTCCTCCTCCTCCTCCTCCTCCTATGCAATCTTTTATCTCTATATTTTACTGTTTGTATATTTGTTCTCCTCATGAGTAAACTGCAGGAGTGCTCATGTGACGTTTAACATCAATCAATACATATAAATAGTTTTAAGCATGTAAAGGGCTTCACCGACAAACACATTTAAATTGATTTTGGTTCTGTTTAATTGCCGTTAAATACTACACAACATTTATAATTAAGTTGCAAAAACTACATATATTGATAGCTGCTTTGGTTTAAAATCGGTAAGTTTGTTGTTTACAATAAATACAAAACCTCCTGGTTATATAGAAACCTATCAATATCATCATACATGCAATTCAAACTATGGTTGATGTGTCAGGTATAATGATTGTTTGTATCCGTTACTATTAAAAGAATATACAAGGTTTTAAATTGTATAGAAGCCGCTGTTATGAACAAAATGTGTAGTCATTGATATATATATATGTCACCTTGACTGGTAAATATAATTTGCCATTGTGTATATGGTAATGGTAATCAGTGTTTATGTGGCCATATTAAATACAACACATATTCTAAAAAATAATCAACCAGGAAGTCTGTGTTGATCTATATTATATCTTAATCTATAAATACCTTAATCTACAAACATTATATAACTAAGAACGTGATATGCAGTTTCACGCCGTTCATAACAGCGAATAGTATAACTGTTCTGTTACAGAGTGAATGGGAAAGGACGCTAAAATGTATATTTCCCCTCACAATCTTATAAAAGTAGTGGCGTATGTGTGGGTGATAAAGTGAAGGACAAGCTTTTTGAGAGGACCTGAAAGTGCGGCGGGGGGGGGGGAAACCTCAGCAAGTGGAAAGTTGAGGGATTGCAAATCATTGCAAGTGGACTGGAAAGTGGTGGGGTAGGCTCACAGATAGGACGGAAAGTGAAGGACAAGCTTTAAGAGAAGACGGAAAGTGGTGGTCAAGCTTTCAAAAGTGACAAAAAAGAAAGAAAAAAATGTCATTTGGCTTCAAACATGACGTTTTTTCTTTTGCTTTAATGATAATTTTTGCCTTCCATGCTAACAATTTAGTTTTTTCTAAGAGTTTTCAAAAAAGGGGAAGGAGCAAAATCATAGTTCTGCCACCCCACNCTTTATTTTTTTCAAAGTCTGAATTTTCATAGTGAACTATTTTTTCTACTGTGTTTACTTCTTGTAAAACATTATAAATAACTTTTCTTTTGAAATATGTTCCCATTTATAGGACTTCTTTAACACATTAGGTTTACAATTCAAATTCATGTTCGGTATTAACATATTACAATTCAGATATACAACTATTTGCGCATGATCAGACAAATAAGGATCTAAAACCTGAAAAGAATTTACAAAATTGACAAGGTCCACACTGGCCAATGCATAATCAATAATACTAGTACCATTGGGTTTATTACATGTCATATTACCCAACATATCTCCTATAAAACGACCATTTAGTACTCTCAGCTGAGAGGCAATGCAAAGGTCCAATAACTGTTGACGCTGGGAATTAAAAACGCTATCTACAGAATTTCTATTAATATTAAAATCACATATATATTCTTCTGGTAGTATATTTTGTAGAGTACCACTAAGTTCATCTTCATTTTCTATTAAGTCTGAACGATAAGATATTCTCGCATTCAAATCACCAATTAAAAGTATATTTCTTTTATCGGATACTTGTGAAATTTCAGTTGCTAATTTCAAAAATTCATCATCATATTAAGGGGAATTTACTGGGGGGATATAGCAAGCAAAAATAAATAAATCCTTTTCAAGGCGAAAGAACACCTTATCTAGTTTAAGCCATATGCGTTTTTTAGATGTAGATATATTCTGTAATTCATATATTCCTTTATATAATTTTGTTTGTACAATATAACAATACCACCACTGAATCGCTTTGACCTTCTCTGTTTTTTCCTGCATTTTTGTAAAATTTTAAAATCAAGAATGTTAAAGTTAGCGTCAGTCCCCTTTCAAGTTTCCAACAAAATATTTATATCATACTTCATACAAGATAAGAAAAGGTCATCCTTGCATTTGTCTCCCAAACCATTTACATTCCAAGAACTAATAGACAAATTAATATTCATAATGAACTATAAATAAAATGTTGATGAAAATAAGTCCAATGATAAATTTTCATATAATAATGTATGGATGATTGATTTCCTTCCATTTTTTTATTAAAGACAATAGAAAAATTCTTGAAACTGTATACCAAATTCAATGAATAAGATACTTTAAGTATATGTAAAAGAAACATATTAGTTTGTAAATAATATAACTTGTTGTTTTTGTTTTGTTTTTTGATAAAGAATATTAAGATTTTAATAGTTATAAGGTAACACATGTGTCCTTGTTAAATACAGAGAGACAACTCTAAATGTTCTAACTTTGTATTTTCATTCTGACATACAAAAATGTGTTCACTGTGTCCAATGCCACATTCCAGGACGGAGATGAACATAGTCCGGGGATAGAGATCCGAAGCGACGAGAACGAGGTTTGTTGGTATCATTTTGCAAATTTCTCGAGTTCTGTAATTAGGTAAGTGTAAACATATATCCAGCGGAACACTGTGATCATCCACGCAAATATGGAACCCATTTTGCATGCGCAAGTTGTCCTGGAAATAGTCAAACACTCAAACACAATGTGACGACGGTCCTCAAAATCGGAATTCACCGGTATTTTCTGTACCATTACACCTTACATGCAGCACTACACAGTGATCACTGTTGTCATATAGTGTGTCCAAAACGAGGGCAATAATGATTTATAGTTATTACGGCAGCATAATGTGTCAATAATCGTTTTCGGCACAAAATTACGATGTGTCATATGGGGACAGAGAACTCGCTGTAGCCAGTAAGAGGGGACAGAGACAAACTTTGCAAAAAACGGTCAAATTATTACAGCTGTTCTACCATTTTAGCGTTCACAATGGTTTACATTTAGTATTTAAACAACATCCTGCTATGTTTATTCCCTTTCCAACACGATAAGACACACTGAAATTCTGTGTTAATTGTTTTATTTACCACAATTTTCAGTTAGTAGACATAATTATTTGTCACCTGTGATTTTTCTCCTATATATACTGAAGGGAAAAAGAAGCGCAGGGTCAACATTTAGGTGATTTAATATCATTTATTCGAATGTTTTTTTTCAATATTAATTTTTAATCAACAAGTTTTTTAAATTTTATTAGATTTTGATAAATAATTCATGAGTATTTGAAACCAATTTAACAGTACCCCTAAATATATTAAAGTGAAATCGATTAACTCGTCAATATCTCGTATGCCCCCTTCGCGCATCTGTTACAGCTCTGATTCTCCTGTGCATGGAGTTCGTCAGATCATTTATCCTTCTCATGAGGATATTATCCCACTCTTTCAGCAAGATCAGCCCTTAATTGGTCGCGAGTAGCGTGGGACATTCCGACGCCCCCTTACTCTCCTGTCCAGTTTGTTCCACAGATGTTCGATTAGGGACAAATCTGGACTGTACGGATGCCAATCGAGTGGGTTAATGTTATGATTGGCGAGAAAATCTTGACAAATGGCTACATGGGGCCGGGGGTTATCCTGCTGGAAAATTAGGTGATGCTGTTGCACAAAGTGAACTACAACCGGCCAGAGGATTTCATCCCTATGTCTTACGTCTGTTAAATTACCGGCTAACCCAATCAACGACGACTTTAAAAAGTGAACCGCGACTCATCTGTGAAAAAGACCCGTCTCCATTGCCTCATTGGACATTGTCTGGGACCATGTGCCGCCAACCAAGCCATACGACGCGCGCAACGTGCACGAGTGAGAGGAAAACCAATGTAAGGTCGACGAGCTCGCAGACCAAGCGCGCTCAATCGGTTTCTCACAGTTTTGGGTGAATGTGGCGATTATGATTGCCTACCGTAGTTAAAGCTGTTTCAGTGGCAGTAACATGGCGTTTACGCAGGTGGGCAAGACGAATAGCCTGTTTTAACGTGGCGTCGTGGACGGTCGGCAACCCTTCCAGTATCTCTCAGACGACGGACAAGACGTTCTATGGTGGAAACATTCACACCAAGTTGCAAAGCAACTTGTTGTTGCCTTTGACCCTGCATTGGCAATGCAATAGCCTGACCCCTCTGAACTTCCGTCAGCCGTGGCATGATTACAAGAGATTCAAATTAACTTTAAATAGTGGAAAGCGATGTGTATAAAGTGGTATGACAAGATGTGTTGACGAACTTGTTATCATTATTCTGCACGTGTTATTTGCTTTTTATCACTTTCTCTGTGTCACATGATACCTTTCATGATTGGGTATCTTTAGACACCGATTTTAGTGCACACTGACTAAGCCACTCATCTGCCCAGTATTCGTAATTTTATGTCACGCAGTTAAAAAATAGGAGAATATTATGTTACTCTGCGTTTCTTTTTCCCTTCAGTAATATTAAACCACAATTTAAACCAAAAATGTTAAGTCATTTCTTATCCAATTTCAATAAGATGTTCACCAATATTATTTAGTTTTATTGTTTACTTGGACATAATCTGCAGTGTTGAAGAATCAGCAAGGTAAATTTTAATGTAATAGTTAATACTTAGGTATATGGAATTGTGACACAAAAAATTCAAATTTGTGATTAAACCATTGATCATTTTAAAACTGCACCTAAAATATGTCCAAATAAACAGTAAAACTGTACATGTATAATATTCTGAGCTTAATGGTGAAAATTTGGTTTGAAATTGTATAAGAAATGAGTTAAACATATTTTTTTTTAATGTGGTTTTAAATTACGAAAAATGATGTTCACTAACTGCATTTCATAGTCAACATCATCATTATGGTTTTATCCTCAGTTGTACTCTCTCTCTAGGAAGTCATTTGAGTGTGGAGTTGAGTCATGGGGTTAGTTCAGTCACTGGCTATTACTGGCGTTTGAAGTCAGGTATGCAACAGTGTGCAGTCTCTAATCTAGTTTTTCAAAAGGATCTAGTATCATACGCGACTTTAATCAGCATCGATATTGCGGACTTCATATTTGACGTCAAATGTAAGTATGAGCCAGTGTCTTATCTTACTCCATAGAAAAACGAACCCAACTCCACCATATCAAAACGATCTAAATGGAAGACAACATGATATTTTTTACGTGAAATAAGTTGTCGTCGTAAATGAAACAACACAAAAGTTCAGTGTGTCCTGGGACTAATAAGCAAACTATTCTATTAGTTCCAGGTGTGTCTTATCAAAATAAAAAAAAATTATTGAAAATAAATTTGTAAACAGAAAGTTACAAAAAAATGGGGTAGTAAGTCCGTGCTATGAGCACCTGTGTGAAATTGGATAAGAAATTACTTCACATTTTTTAAAAATTGTGGTTTCATATGAAATATATAGGAACAAATCACAGGTGACAAATAATTATGTCCACTAACTGAAAATTGTTGTAAATAAAACAATTAACACACAATTTTAGTGTGTCTTTTCGTGTTGGAAAGGGAATACACATAAGAGGGTGTAGTTTTAATGGTAAATGATGAAAATTTTACTGAAATTACACAGGCAATATTCATACAATCTTATGTTACTTTTTCCTTATTTTAACTTGTTCGTGTCAATATTCATACAATGTTATGTTAACGCATGTTAACTTAAGATTGTACGAATATTGACACGAACAAGTTAAAATAAGGAAAAAGAGATGAAATAATAAAGAAATAAAGAAATTTTATTGAAAATAAATTTCAAAACAGAAAGTTAGAAAAAAAATAGGGTAGTAAGTCCATGCTATGAGCACCTGTGTGAAATTGGTTAAGAAATTACTTCACATTTTTTAAAAAATTGTGGTTTCATATGAAATATATAGGAACAAATCACAGGTGACAAATAATTATGTCCACTAACTGAAAATTGTTGTAAATGAAACAATAAACACACAATTTTAGTGTGTCTTATCGTGTTGGAAAGGGAATACACATAAGAGGATGTAGTTTTAATGGTAAATGATAAAAATTTTACTGAAATTACACAGGCAATATTCATTCAATCTTATGTTACGTTTTCCTTAGTTAAAATAAGGAAAAAGAGATGAAATAATAAAGAAATAAAGAAATTTTACTGAAAATAAATTTCTAAACAGAAAGTTAGAAAACAATGGGGTAGTAAGTCCATGCTATGAGTACCTGTGTGAAATTGGTTAAGAAATTACTTCACATTTTTTTAAAATTGTGGTTTCATATGAAATATATAGGAACAAATCACAGGTGACAAATAATAATGTCCACTAAGTGAAAATTGTTGTAAATGAAACAATTATCACACACTTTTAGTGTGTCTTATCGTGTTGGAAAGGGAATACACATAAGAGGATGCAGTTTCAATGGTAAATGATGAAAATTTTACTGAAATTACACAGGCAATATTCATACAATCTTATGTTACTTTTTCCTTATTTTAACTTGTTCGTGTCAATATTCATACAATGTTATGTTAACGCATGTTAACATAAGATTGTACGAATATTGACACGAACAAGTTAAAATAAGGAAAAAGAGATGAAATAATAAAGAAATAAAGAAATTTTATTGAAAATAAATTTGTAAACAGAAAGTTAGAAAAAAAATGGGGTAGTAAGTCCGTGCTATGAACACCTGTGTAAAATTGGATAAGAAATTACTTCACATTTTTTTAAATGGTGGTTTCATATGAAATATATAGGAACAAATCACAGGTGACAAATAATTATGTCCACTAACTGAAAATTGTTGTAAATAAAACAATTAACACACACTTTTAGTGTGTCTTATCGTGTTGGAAAGGGAATACACATAAGAGGGTGTAGTTTAAATACTAAATGTAAACCATTGTGAACGTTAAAAGGGTAGAACAGCTGCAATAAATTTACCATTTTTTGGCAATTTGATCTCTGTCCCCTCTCACTGGCTACACGGACTTCTCTGTCCCCATACGTCACATCGTAATTTTCTGTCGAAAAAGATTATTGACACATTATGCTGCCATAATGAATATAAATCATTATTGCCACCGTTTTGGAGACACTATATGACAACAGTGACCACTGTGTAGTGTAGCATGTAAGGTGTAATCGTACAGAAAACACCGGTGGA
Source organism: Gigantidas platifrons (assembly GCA_002080005.1). NCBI lineage: Eukaryota > Metazoa > Mollusca > Bivalvia > Mytilida > Modiolidae > Gigantidas > Gigantidas platifrons. The sequence continues at coordinate 95,729 of MJUT01028705.1, read as the reverse complement.
TTCCGATTTTGAGGACAGTCCCCACATTGTGTTTGAGTGTTTGACTATTTCCAGGACAACTTGCGCATGCAAAATGGGTTCAATATCTTCCTGAATGATCACAGTGTTCCGCTGGATATATTTTTACACTTTCCCAATTACTGAACTCAAGAAATTTGCAAAATTATACCAACTAACCTCGTTCTCGTCGCTTCGGATCTCTGTCCCTGGTTTATGTCAGGTTCGCCCAGCTCCGAAATATTGGAAAGACAAATGATTCGGGATTCCTGTGTTGGGAAAAAGGGGTGTTATTTTAGGTATATACGATATATTGGTTAGATGAGGTATTTTGCATATGATTGAAACATTTGTATTCAGATATGTTATATACCAAACGTCAATGTAAAAATAGAGATGTTTATGTACCAATTCAACATATGTCAGCTCTACTTTATTATTTTTTGTAACATTTTTAATCCGATTTTTAGTACCACTGAGTTTCAGTCAGAAAACTAAAGAAGTTATATATCTGTATTAGTTGACATATTATTGCTTTTTAAATATTTTTATATTGATTTATCTTTTATTTTTGATGTTTTAACGCCACTTTCAGCAATATTTCAGCTATATCATGGCAACCAGTTTTAGTGGTGGAAGAAATCGGAGTACCCGGAGAGAACCACCGACCATGTGCAAGCAACTGGTAAACTTTATCACTTGTGGCTGCGAGTCGAGTGCACCTTAATAGCTCACCTGACCCAAAGGGTCATGTGAGCTTTTGTCATCACTTTGCGTCCGTCGTCGTCGACGGCGTCGTCGTCGGCGTCGTTGTCGTCGTTCGAGTCTGTAAACTTTCCATACTTTCATCTTCTGCTTTGAAACAACTGAACTTTTGGACCAAATTTGGCAGAAATGTTCATTGGGAGGTCCTCTACTAAATTGTTATTTTGGTGCAGATCGAAAATCCAACATGGCCGCCAGGGCCAATAATGTGTTCTGATTGGTTGACACTTTGAAAATCTTCTTGTCAGAAACTACTCAGCCGATGAAATTGTAACATTATAGAAATGATGACTGGATGGTCCTCTACTAAATTTGTTATCTTTGTGCCGATCGCATATCCTAAGATGGCCGCCATAAATCGATTTAGTTTTAACATAGAACCCTATGGGAAAAATGTTTAAAAAGTTGTTCCTCTGAAACCAGTAAGTCAGTTTAAAGCAAACATGGCATGAATGGTCCTTAGGTGGTCAACTTTCAAAATAATGTCATGTGACCCTGACCTCCATCCAAGATGGCCGCCATCAGCGAACATAGTTTTAACATAGGACCCTATGAGGAAAATGTTTAATTTGTTTTCCCTCTGAAACCAGTTAGCCAATTTAAAGCAAACATGGCATGAATGATACTTAAATGGTCAACTTTCAAAATTATATCCAGTGACCCAGACCTCCATCCAAGATGGCCGCCATCAGCGGACCATTGGACTTATGGGAATTTCATTGAAAAACCTTTTTGTGAGAAACTACTCAACAAATTGAATATTTTGCATTATATGAATGTTACTTGGATGGTTCTACACCTGATCTATTATTTTGGTGCAGATTGGAAATTCAAGGTGACCTCCATTGACGGATGAAGTTTAACATACTGGTAGGTCCTTTACCAGAATTGTAATTTTGGTGCTGATCGGTAATTAAACATGGCTGAAAGGGGTAGATAATGTTTTCTGAATCGTCAATCTTTAAAAATCTTCTGGTCAGAAACTACTGATTCAATTGAATTTGTTTTCTCGTGAGAATGATCTATGGATGGTCCTCTACCTAACTTGTAAATTTGGTTCCGATTGGAAATTCAAGATGGTTGCCATAGATGAACAAAGTTTAACATAGAAGCCTATAAGACCCAATGGGAATTTGTACTGAGTTGTTCTTCTCAGAAAGTACCAAGCCAGTTGACTTGATTTGTTCTATGCTGCTCCTATCTGCAAACAGAAAGACTTGAAAAATATGCTTGTTGATAACCTTCTTCAATAATTAAAACTTAAGCAGTCTAATATACTTACCATGGGAGATTTTAATTTTGACTTTAGGGTTTCAGAATTTATGGAGCACACATTCAATAGTAAGTAAATTGTGTCTTAAGTCGCAAGAAAATATGACTCTTTGTTAGACTTCACGTTCCTAAGGATTTACCCTGCCAATTATTACCAGGTGAGCGATGACAGGCTCTCCAGAGCCTCTAGTTTTGTAATTTACAAAGCCGGTTTATTAGCTCACCTGACCCAAAGGGTCATGTGAGCTTTTGTCATCACTTTGCGTCCGTCGTCGTCGTCGTCGTCGTCGTCGGCGTCGTCGTCCGCGTCTGTAAACTTTTCATACTTTCATCTTCTTCTTTGCAACTACTGAATAGATTTGGACCAATCTTGGCAGAAATGTTCATTAGGAGGTCCTCTACCAAATTTGTTATTTTAGTTTAGATCGAAAAACCAACATGGCTGCCATGGCCAATAATGTGTTCTGATTGGTGAAACTTTGAACATCTTCTTGTCAGAAACTACTCAGCCGATGGAGTTGTAACATTACAGAAATAGTGACTGGATGGTCCTCTACTAAATTTGTTATTTTTGTGGCGATCGCATACCCAAGATGGCCGCCATGACTCGACTTAGTTTTAACATAGGACCCTATGGGAAAAATGTTTAAAAAGTGTTTCCTCTGAAACCAGTAAGCCAATTTAAAGCAAACATGGCATGAATGGTCCTTAAATGGTCAACTTTCAAAATTATATCCAGTGACCCAGACCTCCATCCAAGATGGCCGCCATCTGCGGACATAGTTTTAACATAGGACCCTAAGGGAAAAAAACTTTTAAAATCTTTTCCTCTGAAACCAGTAAACCAATATAGCAAACATGTCATCGAAGGTCCTTCGGTGGTCAACTTCCAAACTTGTGTTCAGTGACCCCAATGTCGGTCCAAAATTGCCGCCGTCAGCGGCCATAGTTTTAACATAGGACTAAATGGGAAAATTGTTTAAAAGTCTTCTCCTCTGAAACCAGTCAGCCAATTTAAAGCAAAAATTGCATGGATGTTCCTTGGGTAGTATATACTTTCAAAATTGTGTCCGGTGACCACAACCTTCATCCAAGATGGCTGCCATGAGCAGACATAGTTTTAACATAGAACCCTATGGGATTTGAATAGTAACTTGGATGTATTCGGCATGCAGACATTCTTAAGAGGACTTATTTATATCAGGTGAGCGATACAGGCTCACCTGAGCCTCTAGTTTTTTTATATTTGATGTCTCGACGGAATATTATATATATATGGCCCTTGTTGTAGGGAGATATGAAGGTTTGTTTTCCCGAAGAAGTCATATTTCTCGAGGGCGAAACATTTACCCGAAGAAGTCATATTTCTCTCGAGGACGAAGCGAAGTCCTTGAGAAATATGACTTCTTCGGATAAACAAAGCTTCATATCTCCCTTCAACAAGGGCCATAAATTGTTTATTATACCGAATTACACACACAGCAAAACATTTTTTAAACTAATTTAACATTTTATTCAATTTGTGTAGTTGTTTATGTTCATGGTTAACATGGGGGCACGAGGCAGTTGGATACATGATATTTATTTCCCCGGAGAACGCGGTCTAAGGATACATGAAGTTTTGTCTTCCTGACAACATGTGACGTTTATTAACTAATAAGAGACACTCTTATATCTACGAGGTATAATAATATTCTTTTCAGAACAAATACAGGCCGGTTTGTTTTCGCGACAACTTCCACGGTGTATATTCATAACGACTCCTTTCCGATTAAATCGACGTTCTTGCCTCCTTTCCGAATCAGAAAACGCAACCTTTTGGAGCTATGTTCAGACAACATGCATTTCAAACTGATTGATATGAAAACAAAAGTTATGCAAGACTTTTCTGAGCAGTTCACGGAACATTTCAATCATCACAGTAACTCAAAATAGTGACACACACACTAGCATGGGTGAAATTTGGCTTTGTATAGGTAGAGCTTGGTCACTAATTTTAACCGGACCAAAGGTTTGCAATAATACCTTTTGACCGACGTCTTTGTTGGCACTGAAAAATAGTCAGAGTTATTGTTTGATCTTTATTCTTTGAATGCGTAAGGCAGAATATAAATATAACAAATACATATATCTAAAAACATAATAATAATACATAATAATGATTCATTAACATAATTGTAAATGTACTCATCATACATGTGTAACTACCAATATTTAAATATATTTCTAAATGTAACTCCAAATTTATAAAATGACCAAATAATAATTAAACGAGAAACTCCAAATAATAATTTTATGTGAATACCCTAACGGTTAATTAAATAGGCAATTAAATCCATACATTTATATTTAAGATAGCTTTTGACTTTATTCTATTTAATAAACTATTAATAAATGTTATTTCCAAAATATAGCCATTTTACTTTGAGTTGTCCAAAGAAAATATAACCATACCTTTCTTCTAACTAAAATCTCAAAAATATATACAAGCTCAACAAGACTAATATTTATAACAAATTCAAATTCCAATTCAAAATTTTATTGTCATTAAACAATACAGTTTGTGACAATTATAAACATAAACAGACAGGTAACAAAGAGAACATAAAATCGACATTTTCAAGTAAATATGTTAGGAGTCCCCTGTCATCAGTTCTAATGATTTTTTTTAAAAAGGAACCCAGTTTATTTACTTGAGCTGGTGTTGATGGATTTAAAATATATGAAAGTTTTTCTGATTCTGATAAGTTATTAAAAAAATGATTTTCGTTGTTCAAAATGTTTAAAAAAGAAGACCTCAATTCAGAATTTATCATGCAATGTAAAAGAAAATGTTTCTGGTCATCTATACACTTACAGTGTGAGCATAAACGTTGCTCTCTGGGAATATTTAAATGTCTCCCCATTTCTATTAATAGGTTGTGTTCACTAATTCTAAGTTTTGTTATTAGCTTTCTGTATTCAAAATTAGATATAGATAAGTAACTTTCCAATGATAAATTTTGTTTTAAATTTGAGAATAAATATAATTTACTTTTTTGGTCTAATTTTGAGAGCTTATTATTTATTAAATTTTCATAGTAAAATTTTAGTGTTGATTTTACATATTTCTTGGGTAGTTTTACTTGATTTGGACTAGTAGTATTTTGGAGCTGTAAGATATCAAGACCTGTATCATCAATAATACTCTTTGCATATGAAAACCATGTGTAGATGCCTTGAGAATCTAAATTTTGGCAAAGTAAAAAGGATTCTTTTAAAAGTGGGTTTATTTTTGTTGTATATAGTCTTGCAAAATATAACAAAGTTTGAGATTTAATAAAGTTCTCTACTGGCAATCTTCCAAGTTCTAATCTGACTGCTA
>MJUT01028705.1:62399-82184 GCA_002080005.1 Gigantidas platifrons | reverse complement strand
TATTACAGAGACCAAATCTTAATCTTACGTGCTCGAACAGCCCATACTTTGTAGTAAACGCTGTCTTGTGTCGATCTTTCTCCGAAATCTCTACCTGCCAATATCCCGCAGCCATGTCCAACGAGCTCATAAGAGTGCAGCCTCTAAGAGTATCAACACATTCATTGATATTGGGAACTGATGGAAAAGCATCTTTGATGGTGACTTTATTGAGAACACGGTAATCTATGCAATACATTATACTGCCGTCTTTCTACATCATGCATTTCAATAGCAGTACCGAGAAACTTGTTTTTTCTTAGGGTAATGGTGTGGTTTGTCGGGTTTCGTACCAAAACCATTGGTTTATCTCTGCCTACTAAACTATATGGTACTAACAAACCTTCTATATCTTGTTGAGAATGAATTACAAAGTCTGTCATTGGTGGACTATCAGTTTCGACAGATGTAATGGTAACTGATAGCGGTGGCACTACAACCTCTTGACCAACACAAACTCTGTATATCTTCACTTGTCGTTCAGCTTCACGCCTCAATTGTTCTGGATTCCTTAAAAATACTGGCAAGATAGATTCATTATTAATCTGAATAATATTGTCTCTGAAATTAATGACAGCTTGATTGGAATCTAAGAAAACTATGTCAAGGAGTATGTCATCTTCAATGTCAGCTACTATCATATCCCATTTTATTTTGGTTTTTCCTACTCTAAGTGGCACCTGGCAAGCTTTCCGAGCTCTAAGTTTTGAACCTTGACCCATGCCCTTCAGATTGATATGGTATGTTAATACTGGTGTAGGTTTAATAGTGTTAAAGATGTCAGTTTTTACTACAGAAATTTTCGCTGCAGTGTCAACGATAGCATTTAATTTCCTGTCTCCTATGTGAATGGGTATATAAAGAGTTTTGTGTGTGGAACTATCGAAACCTCTATTATATACACATAACTCAAGGATGTTAGCTGTGCCCTTTTTCTTCACGTGGTCTGCAGGCCTTTCTAGAGTATCGGCTGAGAATTGGCCTACATTCTCAACCCCTTCCCTTTTAACGGACTCTCAAATGTTCTCCTAGGTGATGGCTATCTATCTCTATTAGGATATCTCTTTGGACAGGAAGCAGCAAAATGCACAATGTCTCCACAGGAGAAACATTCACTGTTTGCAGGGGTTCTTCTTTCTGGGATTCTCATTGGTGATCTGGATCTTGACCCTAGGTCCCTGTTTTTTAATAACGAAATAATTTGACCAACATATTTTTTTTATCTCAGTAATGTCATCCTCTGTTTTTCTTATTCTTATCTCGGGAGACTATTCTGCTTTTTCCTTGAAAATTTCTCTTACCTCAGGTTCTTGTTGTTCATCAGTATCTGTCATTGTGTCCGCATAAGTAACCCTTTTAACCTCACCAGTCTTCTCGATGCCAATAATAAGGCGTTGATTCGATACAGCACTTTTCATGTATTGAAGTGCCTGTTCTAATGAGGCTGGGGTTTTATCCATAGCTACCAGAGCTGCCTTCTTCTCATTACACCCTCTTAGGAAGGCATCAATTACTACTATCAGGGTGAACGGATCAGGGGATGCTGGATAACCATCAATGACCAGTGACCAGCTCCGGGATGCGATCAGTAAATTCTTCTATAAAATCTGCATAGCCCTGTTTTGCTTCTTGCAATTGACGCCTGATTATATGAGGCAAATCTCTCGTTCATCTTCTGGCATAAATCTCAAAAATTCTCTTTTACAGCATTAGATCTAGAACTATAGAATTTTAACTCCCTGTCACGTAAACAAACTATCAAATTATCTAATTTCTGCTTTTCTGTTCATTTGCATATGTTAGCGATATGCATAAATTGTGTATGGTATGCTCACCAGTCCGTTTTCCCTCAAATGTTGACATTTTTGGGGTCATAGAACCTCCGATTGAGTTTTTTGTGTTATTTTCCTCATGGTTTCTTTTTGTTTCAGGTCTGAATTCAGTTTTTTCTACTACTGAATATTTAGCTACTGATCTATTACTTGCCTCTTTACTGTAAATACTTTCCGAAGCTATCGGACTGATTTTCTTCTCCATCTCCATTTTTATCATCATTTCCTTTCTCCTCATCACCCAGTACGCCTCTCTTTCTTCTTTGGCTGCTCTCTCTGCTTCGGTCTCTCTCTGAAACTTATGTTGCATATGATGAATTTGCTCTTTAAATTCTAATTTCATTAAATCTAGATCAGCCTTATATTTTTCTTCAATGGTTTGTAATTGTTGATTTCATTTTGTTTTCTGTTGGGATAATTCATTATTGAATTCTTCTAAATTAGCATCTTTGCTCCTTAAATCTTCTTGCACCATTGCAACCCTTTTATGAAGTCTTGAACTTCTTTTTCTGACTCAGTGTGAGGAGTATTAGGGTCAAAGGTAATCTTACCTGAGCCTAACAGTTCCTGCTACACAGACGATGGAATTTCAGGTATGGCGGTAGCATCAGTCTTTGTCAGATTTCCTTTCCTGCTTCTTTCTTTCAAAATAGCATTGGCCCGTGCCTTTCCAATATCGTGCAACGACAGTAGTTCGTCATAAGACGCGGCATTGATGTTTACCGACATAAACTATAACACACATGCCGTGACATGTTGTGATTTACATGGTACAACACAATGGGAATTCAAGGATGAACGTGTTCTACGGGATCCATTTGGTATCTCTGTAGACAACGATGGGAACGTGTAGGTAGTCAGTTGTAGTACTAACAACGTTGTGGTTATCCCCCCTGATGGACAACGTCATAGACAACTATTGTCAGCCCCATATGTACTTGACTATGACAAATCTACCAATAATTTAATGGTTGTAAATAACAGTGGTACTGCTTTTCTGTTTGATGTTACAAGAGGACAGTGGGAGAAAAGCAGAACAATATACACCATTAAATAGAGCGGTTTTTATTTTAAAGAAATAACTTTGACTTATTAATATTACCCCTGCATCTTTACTAGTACATCTACTTCATTTAATTCATTATAATAAACCTCAAATATATCAATTTAATACACCAGATGTACATTTATGTATTTAACTTGTTCATGGCTTCCAGACACCAGATCTACATTTCGGTATTTAACATGTTCATGGCTTCTAGACACCAGATGTACATTTCTGTATTTAACTTGTTCAGTAGTTCTAGACACCAGATGTACATTTCTGTATTTAACTTGTTCAGTAGTTCTAGACACCAGATGTACATTTCTGTATTTAACTTGTTCAGTGGTTCCAGACACCAGATGTCCATTGCTGTATTTAACTTGTTCAGTGGTTCTAGACACCAGATGTACATTGCTGTATTTAACTTTTCATTTGTTCTAGACACCAGATCTACATTTCTGCATTTAACTTGTTCATGTCTTCTAGAGAATAGAGGTACATTGTTGTATTTAACTTGTTCATGGGTTCTAGAGACGAAGAGTTTGAAGATACCAAAGGGGGGTAATCTGAAATCGTAAATCGCCGGACAGAAAACACATTGGCCAAATGTAAATGGACAAAAACGAACACACTACACAAAAAAGATCTAGCAACACGAGCCCCACTAAAAACCGGGGCCAACTCAGGTTCTCCGGGAGGATCAACTGTTCCTGCTCCACATGTGACACTCGTCGTGTTACTGTTACACGACACGAACATCATCTGATATTGAAATCGTGCTGGACACCAGTATGCTTACATATGTATAATTAACATAAATAAAGCAAAATAAATGTTTGGTTTATGATGTTTAACGCCACTTTGAACAATATTTCAGCTATTTCGTGGCAGTCATATTTATTGGTGCAGCAAACCGGAGTATCCGGAGGAAGCCACCAAACTGTCGCTAGTCACTGACAAACTTTATCACATAATGTTGTATCGAGTACACTCTGCCATGAGCGAGGTTCTGACTCACAACTTTGGTGGTGATAGGCATTGATTGCACAGGTAGTTGTTAATCCAAGTACCATACTATCACAGCAACGACGGCCCCTCAAAATAAATGAGGGTAAAGACGAACCGAATATTGTTTGAATGCGAAAATTGTAGCTCACATCTCAACACGGAGCCAAATATGCGAACAAATGTATTTTAACCAAATGGACAGCGTAAACCCCACTAATTTATGTAGGAAAAAACGGGGGCCAACTCAGGTGCTCCGGAAGGGTATACAGTTCCACTTTTTACGAACCTGATGATAAGTCAAGAATGTGGAAAGGACTCGGATGTGATTACCACAAACGGAACAAATGGACAAAACCATAACGGTTACCCAATGTAAGGTGGTGATCGTAGATTTTTAGTTCACCTTGCTAAAGGCAATGTGAGTTTTAGCCATCACTTGGCGTCCGTCGTTCAATGCCCGTCGTCTGTCGTCTGTCGTCCGTTGTCCGTCGTCCGTTAACTTTTCACATTTTAATCTTCTACTCTGAAACCGCTCAGCCAAATGAAGTGAAACTTGGCATGAAGCATCTATGGAAGGTCATCTCTAAAGATTGCTCATTTTGTCCCGATCATCAACAAACATGGCCGCCATAGGCAATTCTTGTTTCTAATTGGCCGATTTTTTTAAATCTTCTCCTCTGAAATCGATTGGTCAAATGAACAGAAACTTGGTAGGAAGTATCTATGGCATGTCCTCTATAAAGAGTGCTAATTTCGTCACAGTATGTTAAAAAACATGGCCGCCACCGGTCATTCTTGTTTCTGATTGGTTGATTTCTAAAATATCTGATTCTCTGGAACCGCTTGGTCAAATGAACTGCAACTTAGTAGGAAGTATCTATTGCAGGTCTTCTATAAATATGACTCATTTTGTCCCGAACGGTTAACAAACCTGGCCGCCACAGGCAATTTTTGTTTCTGATTGGTTAATTTCTAAAAAAAATATTCTCCTCTGAATCCACGTGTCCAAATAATCCGAAACGTGGTAGGAAGCATTTATGGAAGGTCCTCTATAAATACTACTCATTCCGTCCCAACCAGTTAGCAAACATGGCCGCCACTTGCGATTCTTGTTTCTGATTGGCTGATTTTTTTAGATTCTTATCCTCTGAAACCGTTTGGCCAAATGAACCGAAACTTGGTAGGAAGCATCTATGGAAAGTCCTCTGTTACGATTGCTCATTTCGTCCTAATCCGTTAACAAACATGGCCGGCCGACACAGGCAATTCTCGTTTCTAATTGGTTGATTTCTAAAATACCTTCTCTTCTGAAACCGCTTTGCTAAATGAACCAAAACTCCGTAGGATGCGTCTATGGGAGGTCCTCTATAAAGGCTGCTCATTTTGTCCCGATCCATTAACAAATATGGCTGCCATAGGCGATTCTTGTTTCTAATTGGTCGATTTCTAAAAACCTTGTCCTCTAAAACCAATTTGCCAAATGGACCGAAACGTGGTAGGATTCATCTATGGAAAGTTCTCTATGGGAATTGCAATTCTTGTTTTATATTGGCCGATTTCTAAAAATCTTCTTCTCTGAAACTGATTTGCCAAAATGAACCGATATTTGGTGGAAGGTTGATTATTAAGTTTCCTCAAAGCGGAATGAAAGGTGAGCGGCATAGTTTTTGTAGTGATGACTTCAATTTAAACAATTAGAAATCCTTGGCTTAGCAGCTTCTGTGTTAGCAGCAATCGTCTATCAGGGAAATCATGATAGGAACCACCAGCTCTGGAATATCAGATCAACTGATATCAAATGAGCCTTTCTTCATTTAACTTGTTCATGAGTTCTAGCTACTAAGTCTACAATTATATAACGCATAGGTCGCGTAATGGTTAACGTGCTCGCCTCGAGTGCTCTAGATCGTGGATTCGAGCCCCGTTCTGGTCAAACCAAAGACTATGCAATTGATATTTGTTGTTCTCCGCTAAGCACGCATCATTAAGGAGAAAGAGCAAATACTGGTTGGCTCGGAATCAGGATAATGCGTCCGAGTGGAATGCGCTGTCTATCCGTGGGTTGTTGCTGCAGTGAGCTAGCGCTATAAAAACCCAACTCAGCGTGTTGGTCTAGTACAAAGGGGACTCATCATCATCATCTCATTGAAAACTAGTTCTCACCATTATATAGCTGAAAAATTGCTGAATTGGCGTTAAACAACAATCACTCACGAACACTCTACAATTAAAGTGTGTATGTTTAACATGTTCAGTGATTCTAGACGATAACTTAACATTTTTGTATTGTATTTCACCAGGGGTTCTAGACACCATATGTACAAAACAAATAATTACCATATGAAAATCCAAATTGTCCAAAAATACACATACACACATACATTTAACCCAAATTAAGCTTATACATATGTGCTGGTGTCGGTTTATGTTAATAATCACTTCAACCAATTGATCAGCTATTTTTAGTAACAACCGCGATTTCAGTATTACATGACCATTCGGTTTGATTATTGGATGTTTGTCACCTCTAGCAACTATTCAGCTATGTTAGTCACGTTCGCCATCTTCAATAGCTCACAATATCAGTTGACTTGATTGATGGATAGTTATTGTGACTTTAGCAATTAGTTAGTTATATTTAATAACGGTCCCCATATTCGATTACTCACAGTACCCTTAGGTTCACCTTGATCGTTAATAACATTGTCTAGCGCATTATTTCTTAGAGGAAGTTTGTTAATTGATTTTTTACCAATAATTTAGAAAGGAATGTACTCATCGTGAGAAGTATTTAAGGAAACTATATACATTTGTTAAGTCAATGAAAATAAAGAAAATTTCTAATAATATACTAATCACAAAGCTTATGACTCGAAATTTGGTATTGGTTTATTCTGTCACAAGAAAGGTTCTTGTCTTCTATTACGTTATACGGGGGTCATGATGTTATAGGTAAACCAATATGAAAAACATTGACTTGACTTTGACTTGATAATGAAATGGGGACATTATATATTATAGGTGTGTCTCATTGAGCATGACATAATGGATAATACAGATGCAGATAATATATCTGCTTCATACCTTGACCTACTCCTCGAAATTGACAGTGAGCGGCTGTTAAGAACGAAACTTTATGACAATTTCCCATTGTGATATTTCCATTTATAGGTAGCAATATTCCAGCATCGCCTGCATATGGAGGTCATATCTCGCATTTGATCTGATACTCCAGCGGTCGGTTCCTATCAGGATTTCCTTGATAAAGGGTTGCTGCTAACAAGTAAAATACTGAACCAAGGGTTAAGTTGAAGTCTTCACTTCGAAAGTTTTATGGTCACCGCCATGCCTTTGTTAGCCTATACGGATCATCTATGTCACAAATGACCACGGATATGTTCCACATGTCGTAAACACTTTCCGGTCCGTTCCTCATTCATTACTTATCGCCGACTTCATCGCTGGTTTATACTACTCGACCTTTAGTTTTATATGTAATGTTTTATAGATCGGTGTTTGTCCTTTTTCTATTGGCCATTGTGTTGTCTGTCCTTCTTCAATTTACGGATTCTGATTACCCCTTTGGTATCTTTTGGCCATTGTATTGTCTGTCCTTCTTCAATTTACGGATTCTGATTACCCCTTTGGTATCTTCTAGCCATTGTGTTGTCTGTCCTTCTTCAATTTACGGATTCTGATTACCCCTTTGGTATCCTTTGGCCATTGTGTTGTCTGTCCTTATTCAATTTACGGATTCTGATTACCCCTTGGTATCTTTTGGCCATTGTGTTGTCTGTCCTTCTTCAATTTCCGGATTCTGATTACCCCTTTGGTATCTTTTGGCCATTGTGTTGTCTGTCCATCTTCAATTTACGGATTATGATTACCCCTTTGGTATCTTTTGGCCATTGTGTTGTCTGTCCATCTTCAATTTACGGATTCTTACCCCTTTGGTATAGTCAAGCTCTTCTTCCGACATTTTTATACATATTGTATATTTATAGACCCTGTATAGATACCTGGATTACTATTATATTGTGGTGCATAGCTTTTATCATATACAATTCTAACATATTCAAGTCGTTTGTAGCATTCCCGAATATCTGTTTCCGTATCGGACGCTCTTTTTGCATAGTAGAATACGAAGAAAAAACGTAAATTTCTGGTACATCATAGCGATGATATTTCAACTCCATTCTAGGTTTTCTCAGGAAGGGCATGTTTAAGCTACCGACCAGAATAATGTATTGATAGAACTGGCAGGCGAGTAACATTGTATGCTTATTTGATCACGTGATATATATCTACAATCTCTAGCCGTATACATAGACCTGATAATGGCTGATGTAATCAACCAGGGGTTCTGTGTTAATAGATTAATACCTAATTTTTTTCTATTTAACCAGAACGTACTTAAATATATCGCGCATGAAATTTGTGACTATTTCAGTGTTTTGTGTATATATATTGTAAAGGATACAGCAACATTATGTTTCAAAAGTCGACTAATCTTGTGGTGGTATTATATGTGAGATCTTAGATTAGTCGTTCACAATACTATATATCATATTTTATTTACATGCAAAATACTATAAACATATATATAGTGTTAATGTTTTAGGCATATAATGACAAGAGATGTGTAGAGAAGCATTTGCTATGTCATCAGTATTTTGTAATATGGAAAATCACGTTCTGTTTTAAAGTTTTAATGAGCTTTGCGATGTCATATATTTGGGATCTTAATTTAGTCCTTCGAAAAAAAGTAGATAGCGTATTTTTACATACTTACATACATGTGTACGTGTATGTAACATTTTGAAAAACATTGAGACAAGTGACAACTTACGAAAGCAATCTCTGCAAAAAGTAGCAACGCCATCACATAACACTTTAGCCTCGTCATATAGCACTATGACGTCATGGCATCACAATATGACCTCACCACATAAAACTATGACATCGTCACATAGCACTATGATGTCGTCATACACTACAATGACGTCGTCACATACCTCTATGACAAAACAAGCTTAAAATGATTTAAGGGGTAGATAGGCAGGAAGGGCTTAGGTTTACAGAACAATGTTTTGGTGTTTTCTGTAATCCCATCGTGATTTTAGTGCCCCTCTCAACATTTTACATTTGTTTAATGACATTGTGCATTTTACTATTAGTGGGGCATATGCTTTTCTCCACAGTCATAGATATATTTTACACAAAAATCAGATAATTTATTTTTTTGACAAGAGAAATCGGTCATATTTCTTCCAAATTTATCAAACATTTCTAATTGAAACCAACAGTGTCAAAATTATTTATTTTTTTCATCTTTCATATCTTTCCGTTTCTTTCTATGCAAATTTGGTAACAAAACCGTTTTCTTCTCGATCTTCCTATCTAATGTTTATTGGTGTATTCTATAATCCTATCGCCATTTTAGTGCCTCTCAACTATTTACTATTTTTTAATTGACATTGTATATTTTACTATAAGGGTAATAAAAAAATTACCGAACAATCTTCCAAAGGGAAAGTCAAAACGCATATGTATAAAAACAGACAAAATCAGTCGACAACCGGAAAACACTGAAAACCGTAATGACCCTCTCTTGGTACACGCATTTCCAAAGAAATGGGGGGTTGAATCAGATTTTCAGGCGCCAAAACATCCCGCTTTCATTACGGTTCAAAGGTTCCGGCTGTCTCTATAACAGTATTTATAACAATACTGAAACAAAATAGGTAAAATAGTAGTCTACGGGGTGCTAAATTCAGTGATTATGGTGGAACATCTATCGGGAACCATCTCTTATTAGATGGATGTGTGCTTTTCTCCCGAACCAAAACATATTTCAGACGAAGCAAAAATCTGATTATTTAATTCTTTTGACATGAAAAATCTAATCTTAAAAATCTATCAAAAATTTCTAATTGAAGCAAGCAGTGCCAGATTATTAATGTCTTGCATTTTCCAGATCATTTCATTCGTTTTTCTATCAAATTCTTCTTACCCCCTTGCTTAAAATTATCACATTCTAATACTCATAGTAATAGGCCTATATAATAGCAATCATTAGTTTATACTAATCAAATGGGGAAAACTCAATATTTTTTTTTTATCTTGTCAACCGAGTTTCCGAATGAACTGTCTTGATATAGAACAATTTAAAACCTGTTTACCAAATATTGATCATAAATACATTTAATCTAAAAATATAATGTATGTTGACTACAACAGGTAAATCATGTGACTATTCAACTTCCTCTTTCACAGTTTTCCTGATTTGGGGATATTTCGTCAAAAGACATTATTTTCATATAATTTATGCTGTGGCTATCTCAAAGAGATATTCTAATTACCACATTTTCTGATATGAATGAGTCAGTCGTCTAGAAATCTATTAAAAGTGCATTAATTTCTCTTATTTGGTAAAATTCAGTTAAAAATCGATACCAACTATAATAACACAAATATAATTAAAAAATATGCGTATTTAAAAAAAAGAAATAAAACACGTCTTTCAAGGTTGCACTGCTCTTACCTTGATCTATTAGTAAGACCTCGAAACTTATTACACCTATCTAGCAGTGCCGGTTTATCACATGGGCACACTGGACAGTTGCCCGGGGTCCCACGTACCAAGATACCTCATGCTAATCTATTAATGTTGTGTACGGCATGTTATTTAATGCTACAATACTGATTTTGAAGTACCAATACAATAAATAAATGCTTAATTTTATCGACTGTAGGAGCCTAAGTGCACTGTCTGCCCGGGGTCTATAATGTTATTAAGACGACCCTGCTATCCAATACAGTTGTATTTGCAAAACTTTAATGTTGCAATCTTTTGTCTTGATTGCAATCCAGAAGGCATTGAAGGAATGAAGAAGGGGACAATTGTCTACACCCCACTTGCATGATGAAGTATGTGGGCCACTCAGATAAACAACTTTTAATGGTAGACGACGCATGCAGTCTAAAGATCAAATCCACTTCTACAGATACCTACCATTGACTTGTGTATCACCTGTCAGTTATATGTCAAAGTATTTCTCCTCCATTACAACTAGTAGTCACAACATATTCATGAAAATGCTGTCAGTTATATGTAAAAGTCTTTCTCCTCCATTACAATCGGTAGTCACGACATAGTCATGCAAATGCTGTCAGTTATATGTCAAAGTATTTCTCCTCCATTACAACTAGTAGTCACAACATATTCATGAAAATGCTGTCAGTTATATGTCAACGCCGTTCTCCTCCATTACAACTAGTTGTCACGACATAGTCATTAAAATGCTGTCTGATATATGTCAAAGTATTTCTTCTCCATTACAACCTGTATTCACGGCATACTCATGGAAATGCTGTCAGCTATATGTCAAAGCCTCTCTTCCCCATTACAACTAGTATTCACGACATAGTCATGAACATGCTGTCAGTTATATGTCAAAGCCTTTCTCTCCCATTACAACTAGTAGTCACGAAATTGTCATGAAAATGCTGTCAGTTATATGTTTTCTCCCCCATTGCAATTAGTAGTCACGGTATGGGCATGAAGATGCTTTCAGCTATATGCCAACGGATTTCTCTCCCTTTGCAAGCTGTAGTCACGACATACTCAGGAAAATGCTGTCAGTTATATGTCAAAGCCTCTCTTCCCCATTACAACTAGTATTCACGACATAGTCATGAACATGCTGTCAGTTATATGTCAAAGCCTTTCTCTCCCATTACAACTAGTAGTCACGAAATTGTCATGAAAATGCTGTCAGTTATATGTTTTCTCCCCCATTGCAATTAGTAGTCACGGTATGGGCATGAAGATGCTTTCAGCTATATGCCAAAGGCTTTCTCTCCCTTAGCAAGCTGTAGTCACGACACACTCAGGAAAATGCTGTCAGTTATATGTCAAAGCCTCTCTTCCCCATTATAACTAGTAGTCACGACATAGTCATGAACATGCTGTCAGTTATATGTCAAAGCCTTTCTCTCCCATTACAACTAGCAATCACGAAATTGTCATGAAAATGCTGTCAGTTATATGTTTTCTCCCGCATTACAAGTAGTAGTCACGGTATGGGAATGAAAATGCTGTCAGTTATATGTCAAAGTCTTTCTCAAAATTACAACTAGTAGTCACGACATAGTCATGAAAATACTGCCAGTTATATCTCAAAGCCTTTCTCCTCCATTACAACTGGTAGTCACGACATAGTCATGAAAATACTGTCAGTTATATGTCAAAGCCTTTCTCCTCTATTACAACTAGTACAGACCCTGGATCGTTTAACTTAACAGACATTTCGTATCGTTTGCGTTTTTCGTTCGTTTCGTTTGCGTGTATCGTTCGTTCGTTTTTCGTTTTCCGTTCGTTTGCGTTTCGTGCGTGTAATTTGTTCGTTCGTTTCGTGTATCGTTCGCCAGTTTAATTAGACGAACACACGAAACGAAACACGAACGAACGATACACGAAGCGAACGATACACGATACACGAAACGAAATAATTACTACAATAATTACTACAATTTCAATCTTACTATTACTAAAAAAAATTTAATTAAAATGTAAGAAAAATTTTACATATACAAATATGTATTTCCTTTATTTACATGTACCAGTAATTTTGTACAATAAGGGAAAACATATTTAATTAATACATGTTCTCTATAATTTACTCTAGAACAAATAAACAAGAAATCATTTACATGTATGCAAACAAACGCCTCTGGCAGTTTCACCTGGGAAATACATGCAATGCAGGTGTGAAATGTCAACTCTTACATTTGTAATTTCATTCTAATTAACAATTATATGACCTTTTGAAGCCACACACCTCTCGGACAGCTTAACCGAGAAAATAACTGACACACCTATGTCTGGTTGGAATGGTCAATTCAGAATCCGAATAATTATAAATACTATTCGGGTANTCGTTTCGTGTATCGTTCGTTTGTTTCGTGTATTGTGCGTTCGTTTCGTAGGTCGTGCGTTCGTTTCGTGTATCGTGCGTTTGTTTCGTGTATCGTGCGTTCGTTTCGTATATCGTGCGTTTTTCGTGTCGTTCGTGTGAAGCGTTCGTTCGTTTTCCGTTCGTTTCGTTTGCGTTTTTCGTTCGCTTGCGTTTCGTGCATAGTGTCTGTACACTGCTCTTTCCTTGATCTATTAGTAAGACCTCGAAACTTAGTACACCTATCCAGCAGTGCCGGCTTATCACATGGGCACGCTGCACAGTTGCCCGGGTTCCCACGTACCAAGCGACCTCAAGCTAATCTATGTATGTTGTGTACGGCATGTTATTTAATGCTAAAATACTGATTTTGAAGTACCAATACAATGAATATATGTTTAATTTTATCGACCGTAGGAGCATAAGTGCACTGTTTGTCCGGGGGTCTATAATGCTGTTAAGACGACCCTGCTATCCAATACAGTTGTATTTGCAAAACTTTAATGTTGCAATCTCTTGTCTCGATTGCAATCCAGAAGGCATTTAATGAATGAAGAAGTGGACAATTGTCTACACCCCACTTGCATGATGAAGTATGTGGGCCACTCAGATAAACAACTTTTTAAAGGTAGACGACGCATGCAGCTTAAAGATCAAATCCACTTCTACAGATACCTACCAATGACTTGTGTATCACCTGTCAGTTATATGTCAAAGCCTTTCTCCTCTATTCCAAATAGTAGTCACGACATAATCATGAAAATGCTGTCAGTTATATGTAAAAGTATTTTTTCCTCCATTACAATCGGTAGTCACGACATAGTCATTAAAATGCTGTCTGATATATGTCAAAGTATTTCTTCTCCGTTACAACCTGTAGTCACGACATACTCAGAAACATGTTGTCAGTTATATGTCAAAACCTCTCTTCCCCATTACAACTAGTAGTCACGACATAGTCATGAACATGCTGTCAGTTATATGTCAAAGCCTTTCTCTCCCATTGCAACTAGTAGTCACGAAATTGTCATGAAAAGGCTGTCAGTTATATTTTTTCTCACGCATTCAAATTAGTAGTCACGGTATGGGAATGGAAATGCTTTCAGCTATATGTCAAAGGCTTTCTCTCCCTTAACCACCTGTAGTCACGACATACTCAGGAAAATGCTGTCAGATATATGTCAAAGCATCTCTTCCCCATTGCAACTAGTAATCACGACATAGTCATGAACATGCTGTTAGTTATATGTCAAAGCCTTTCTCTCCCATTACAACTAGTAATCACGAAACTGTCATGAAAATGCTGTCAGTTATATGTTTTCTCCCGCATTGCAATTAGTAGTCACGGTATGGGCATGAAAATGCTGTCAGTTATATGTTAGTCTTTCTCAAAATTACAACTAGTAGTCACGACATAGTCATGAAAATACTGTCAGTTATATCTCAAAGACTTTCTCTTCCATTACAACTGGTAGTCACGACATAGTCATGAAAATACTGTCAGTTATATGTCAAAGCCTTTCTCCTCTATTACAACTAGTACAAACTCTGGATCGTTTAACTTAACAGATATTTCGTATCGTTTGCGCTTTTCGTTTGTTTCGTTTGCGTGTATCGTTCGTTCGTTTTTCATTTTCCATTCGTTTACGTTTCGTGCGTGTAATTTGTTCGTTCGTTTCGTGTATTGTTCGCCAGTTTAATTAGACGAATACACAAAACGAAATACTAAACGAACGATACACGATACACGAAACGAAATAATTACTGCAATTTCAATCTTACTATTACTAAAAATTTTAAATTAAAGTGTAAAAAAAATTTTACATATACAAATATGTATTTCCTTTATTTACATGTACCAGTAATTTTGTACAATAAGGGAAAACATATTTAATCAATACATTTTTTCTATAATTTACTCTAGTACAAATAAACAAGAAATCATTTACATGTATGTAAACAAACGCCTCTGGCAGTTTCACCTGGGAAATACATGCACTGCAGGTGTGAAATGTCAACTCTTACATTTGTAATTTCATTCTAATTAACAATTATATGACCTTTTGAAGCCACACACCTCTCGGACAGCTTAACCGAGAAAATAACTGATACACCTGTCTGGTTGGAATTGTCAATTCAGAATCCGAATAATTATAAATATAAATTCTGTATAATTATATATTTATATAAATATAAATTCTGTATAATTATATATTTATATAAATATAAATTCTGTATAATTATATAATTATATAATTAAATAAATATAAATTTTGTATAATTATATAAATAGAAAGTCATATTTGGAAGTCAAATATATGAGATTTAAAATTTAATCATAAATATAATTATTAAACACATTGGTAATATAAACTATTTAATATAAATTGTATTATCCTATTACTTTACCGACTAATTTATCATTTATATAAATAACTTGCTTATAAAATATAAGATTACAGAAGTTAATCACATCAATTTGCACAAAAGTCATTCAAATAATAACACGACACTATTCGTGTATCGTGCGTTTGTTTCGTGTATCGTGTGTTCGTTTCGTGTATCGTGCTTTCGCTTCGTGTATCGTGTGTTCGTTTCGTATATCGTGCTTTTTTCGTGGCGTTCGTTTGTTTTTCGTTCGTTTCATTTGCGTTTTTCGTTCGTTCGCGTTTCGTGCGTATTGTAAACTTATACGATCCAGTCATGAAAATGTTGTCAGTTATATTTCAATGTCCTTCTCTTCTATTACAACTACATTGTAATAGTCACGACATATTCATGAAAATGCTGTCAGGTATATGTCAACACTTTCTCCTCCATTACATCTAGTAGTCACGATAAAGTCATGAAAATGCTGTCAGTAATGTGACCATCCATTCGTCTTTCTGGATAGTCATGGACATTAAAGTTTTATTTAGTCCGTAGGTGTATTGTCAAAAAGGGAAAACTAATCTGAATTTCATTTTCACATTAGACAAATTAGACAATGACATCGACACTGCCTTTGTGAGGAAAATATGATGTTTGTAATAGAAGGCATAGTGTACCTGTGTCATGCTGTATTTACCTAGGGAAGACTTTGACATTAAATGGTTACCGGTATTTATTTAATCTAATTTAGGATTAGCTTTGTTATCAAATACACAGGATGTCAATAAACACAGCATTAGTGATTTCCCTTTTTGTGTTGATGCCAGATTTTATTAACAATGTACTTGTCTATTGTACTAGTGCCACCATATAACTTTAAAACAAAGTGTTGATAACAATCTCGATTATATTTTTTTACTTATCTACACCAAACAGACAATATTTCATTTATCATCGTATGATAGTTGGCTTTACAACTACATATGCAATCATTGTCTATCATAACTAAAGAATCACGTTCATGAGGAGGTGTACTCGGTAATATAGTATGTGATAAAGTTTGTCAGTGACTTACGGTCACTCGATTCTTTTCTCCAGGTTTTCCGATTTCCTCTACAAATAACACTGACCGTCATGCTATATCTGATATATGTTGAAAGTGGCCTTAAGCACCGCAATCCCTAACCGTCTCGAGATGATATAGAATAAGACATTCCCAAAAAAGTGTTAAAGTCGATATGATTGATTAATTAATTTCAGTGAGCTATGGGAATCAAAGAGACTGAAGTCAATTAATAAATTGATTTCCATTTTAATGCCAATAATATATTATAGGATATCAACATCATGCCAAGTTCTCCATCGTTCTGTGGTATGTGTGATAGCCGCCATATTTCTAAACCATCAGAAGTATGGTGTCGAGAATGTGAAGAAGGTCTTTGTACAGAATGCATTGAATACCACAGTTCAGTGAAGCTGTCACGAGGTCATGCCACGATACCTATAGCAGAATCCGGAAGTTACCGTCATATGTGTTGGAAATTAAAGAACATTGCAACGAACACCACGAAAAGTTCAGTTTATACTGTAAAGTACATGAGTGTCCGTGCTGCGGAATTTGTAACGTGGAAAATCACAAAGACTGTAAGGAGGTAAGGAGGTAGCTGTTCTTGAAAATATAACAAAGAACGTGCAACCATCAACTATGTTCAATGAAATCGAGATTTGATTAAAGATATGATTGAAAATATTGGAATAATCAGACAAAATAGGGAGGCCTACTCCAGTGCTGTTAAAGAACAGAAACGAATAATTGAGATTGAAATACAGGAACTGAGGACAGAAATCGACAATCATCTAGACAAGTTACAAGAAGATCTGTTGAAGAAATTGTTTGAAGCAGAAAAACAAATAACAGATGAAACACGTGAACTACAGGTATCTTTAGACGAGAAGCAGAAAAAACTGAGCGAATACCAGACAAATATGGTCAACATAGAAAAGTATGCATCAGACCTACAAACATTTATAGTCGGAAAGCAAATAAAGAAAGACGTAGAAATACAAGACACGTGTGTACAGTCACTAGTCAACAGCGATAGTCTAAATCACACCAAACTAGCATGCAAGATCGACACCAGTCTGAAGACTATAGCCACCAGCATTCACAAATTTGGAGAAATAGTTATTGAATCAATTCCCTGTAAGATGAACCTGGTTAGAAAAAAAGATAAACAAGCCCAGATGATGGTTGCTGATCTATCACCACCCATGTCAGTTGAAAATATACAGCTGAATCTGAAACAAAAGATAAACACCAAGGGGGGTGATATCAGAGGCTGTTCTTTACTTCCAGATGGTAGAATGGTATTGTCCTCTAGCAGTATTAACATTCTCAGCTTTATCAACACAGAAGGAGTAGAATATTTCCAGATAGATAAAGATAAAATAGCATCAGGTGTTTTTGATATAATTTATTTTAAAGACAACAATAGCGTTGCTGTATCATCTAGATGGGGAAGTAATAAGTGTATAACTATAATAGATATAAAAAGTCAGGAAGTAATGACAACTATTCACATGGACAGGAACATTTATGGCATGGCTGTTAGAGGTAGAACAATATATTACTGTACAGAGGATAAAGGACTAAAGATGTTAAATCTTAGTGATAGATCTGTTAGTGATATCATCAACAGTAATATGTCAGGAGTTTATTACGTAGCTACATCTAGAGACAAACTTTACTACACAAACTACTACACAGATACCGTGATCTGTTGTGATTTACATGGTACAACACAATGGGAATTCAAAGATGAACGCAATCTACAATATCCAGTTGGTATCTCTGTAGACAATGATGGGAACGTGTATGTCGCCGGTCATGATTCTAGCAACGTCGTGGTTATCTCCTCTGATGGACAACGTCATAGACAACTATTGTCGTCCAAGGATGGCTTGTCAGACCCATGTGTACTTGACTATGACAGATCTACAAATAGGTTATTAGTTGTAAATCGAAGCATTCATGTTTTTCTGTTTGATGTTACAAGAGGACAGTAGGAGAAAAGCTGAACAATAGACACCATTAAATATAATGATTTTTATTTTAAAGAAATAACTTTAACTTATTAATATTGTCACTTCATCTAAATTCATGTAATTCATATAATTCATTATACTAAACATCAAAGATTGCAATGTCAATTTAATACACCAGATGTACATTGCAGTATTTAATTTTTACAATGATCTAAAACCAGATGTAGATTTCTGTACTTAACTCTTTCTAAATACCAAATATACATATCCATATTTAGCGTGTTCTGTGGTTCTAGACACTAAATTTTCATTTCTGTATCTAACGTGTTCAGTGGTGCTAGACATCATATGTACATCTATGTTATTTTATTTTTTCTCGGCTTCTAGACACGAGAATTACATTTCTGTGTTTACTACACTTCACAAAACTAAAAATTGAGCGACACAAACTCAACTAAACAACAGGGGTAAACGCATATGTTCCGGACTGGTAAATACAAATAACATAGATAAAACATGAATCCCTATAAAACAAATCAGAGTAAACGGGAATTATGTACATCTAAACGTGGAAATCGTACAGGATATCACAACAAGTAACTAAAAATATCTAAATATGTAATTGATAAAAATGATAAACAAGAACTCTACGAAAACTGCGGCGATCTCAAAGTGCTCCGGAATAGTAAGCAGTTCCTACTCCAATAATAACACCGTTCGTTTTACTCCTGCTGCAAATCCGGCAAAGCTGGAAGATGTTTTAAAATACTCATTGTAGAGGGTTATGGTGATGGGGGATTAACATTATTATTAAAGATACCTTTGCTATGTTGTGGGGATCTGTTTTAATTTTGGAAAAAACCGAAGTATTCAGTGAAAACATCCAACCAAGTAGGTCATGTATGTCCTGTTCTGCATGTATCACTGTGTACCAGTGCGTGACATGATTATTTTTCAAAGTGTTCCAGTGCGAGGAATTTAAAAAAATAATAACAACAGTGTTTTATTATAATTACCACATAATTTCAATGAACAACGTAATTCTGGTCAGAATATATTTAAGATATACTGTTCTTACTTCCTTAATGTAGCCCCTTACAAATGACAATATCATTACAAAAAAATTGTAAACAAAATACGCCCACGCTGATCAACAAATATTCATTGAATCTCGTAGATGTGTGTTGAATATTTAAGTGTAAAGTTATTTATAAATTGGTGACATGTAATTGTAAATATACCTGATGTAAAACTGTAATTCTATGCACATCGAATAAGACCAATGAGTTAACAGGGGGTTATGTTAAGGGGTTTAAAAGATGCATAAGATAAGATAAGATAAGATAAGATTGTATTGTCCAGTCAAGGTCCCAGCAAGGGGCAAAGTCATTACAGTGATTCATATTCTAATACATAAAGTAATAAATAGTATACAAACAAGCAATTTGCAGAATTTAGATTGGTACATAAGTACTAAACATATATATGT
>MJUT01028705.1:49999-62030 GCA_002080005.1 Gigantidas platifrons | reverse complement strand
ATATATATATATATATATATATCCTTTGTAGATATTTCTTCTGAACACCAAAATAGATCTATATGATTATTTTTGTTTTGTTTTTTTTTTGTTTGTTTTGGAAATGTTAAAACGAGGTCCTATATCATAAGACTATTTTCTGGACTGCAGAAACACAATATGTTACCTAATAAAAGGCAGATTAGATAGATCTATTATTATAGAGTACTATAATACAAGTGTGGCATCTACTAAAGAGGCTGCTTTACTTTATGGGATTGGTTGCTTTAGGTAAAAGTAGGTACAATGGTTCCGCTCGAGTTTGAACTCCCGGACCCCCCAGAAAAAAGCAAAACAGCAACAATATGTTCCCTCTGCATGAACACTAAACTCAATATTTTTCAGTTATTGGTGATCAAATTCCCAATTCACACATTTGACTATTATATAGTTCCTAAATAAACACACATATGTCTACTTTGCACAATATCATGTAAAATTATGGCAAAATAATAGAATTTTTCATGGCAATATATAAGTCGCACTTGCTACCCCACTTTTATAAAAAAAAATAATAATAATAAAATAATAATGAGCGGAAATTTTGACATGGGAGAGAATAAAGCTAGGAAAATTGTTAAGGGGGCTATGTTAAGGGGTTTTAAAGATGTATATGTATTTCATGGCATTAAAACCTCACGGGACATTATATAGAAAAAGAAATGAAACACACATTCTAGTAATGTGTTATATTTAGCAACAGTCAAGATAATTAGTTTCAGCTATATTTAGGCTTTAAATGGAATATTCTCATTTTTTATCAACTTTTCTTAAGTCATTATTAGTCGACTGATTGTTGTTTAATGGAAGGAACAACAATTGAACCTTTCGGGAGGGAGATGTAGGGGCTGTTTTTTTTCCTGCATCCAAATTTTATAGAAAAAATATCTTGACACGAAATTTAATTTGATTCTGTACTTTACAGTAGGAAATTTTGATACAATGACCGAAAATAAGTACAATATATAGTGGTTGGATATGGTGTTTAACGCCACTGTCAAATTTGTTTCATCTATATCTTGGCGGTACAAAATTTACAGTTTGTGTTAAGTGTGAAAATGAAATGACTGGCTGGAGCTCCAGCCCCACCCCCACTAAAAGTTTAATGTTTGGTCACTGACTGCAAGGGAGCTGCATGTAAAATTTATGTATGCCAAGTTCATGCTCAATGAAATAGGGGTGCAAAGTGTCAGTTGGTCGGATGTTTGAATTGTCAACAAAATAATAATAGGACAGGAGTGGCAAGCTTCAAAACTGATATACAAAAAAAAAGACATACAATGTATACACACTTATTTGTCAAACAGCCTCAGCGTTGTAATGGTTAACGTGCTCGGTGAGGTAGAACATGGGCTCGACTTCAGATTCCCGGTCAGGTCAAACCTAGGACTAAAACAATGATATTTATTTCTTCTATAACCGGAGTAGTTAGTGGTTACTGTTACGGGGTCAGGACTGTATAGGTAAAATAATAAGAACAACCTTGACTAGATACTGAACTGGGAATATTGTACATGATAGTATTCTGTAATTGTATGAGTGAGTGAGTGATTGTTGTTTAACGCCACTTTCAGAAATATTTCAGCCATATCATGACGACCCGCTTTAGTGGTTAGGGAAGTCGGAGTATCCGGAGAGAACCACCGACCATGTGCAATCAACTGGTAAACATTAGCCCTTGCGGCTGTGAGTCGAGTGCACCTTTTTTATAATCTACAAAGCCAGGCGCGAAGCTACGCCGTATTGGTGATAGGCTTGTAAGAGTAGTTAAGTAATCCAACTACCTAACTCATTGAGCCACCCGGTTCCTCCGCCTTCACAGAAGATACCATTGAAAATATTTATAAAAAAATTCTAATTGAAACCAGGAGTGCCAGATTATCTATATTTTGCATCTTTCAGATCATTTCAGGTTTTTTTCTACAAAATTTGGTAAAATAATTGTTTTCTGCTCTTTCTTCCCTCCGCCTAAAAGTTAAATCACAAACTATAACTCATAGTAATAAGCGTAAAGAGGGATCCATTTTGTTTTTAATAAAGTCAACCGAGTTTCCGACAGAATTGTCCTTTATATAGAACAATTTAAAACATTTTAACAACATAATAGTTATAAAGACATTTTCTTTTATGTAAATATTCAATACATATTCAGTACAGGTCTCATGTCAGTCGTACCAACAGGCAAATCACGTGACTATTTAACTTCCTCTTTTGCTGGTTTCCTGTTTTTGTGATATTTCGTAAGAAGACATTATTTTTAGATATTTTCTGGTAATTTACAATGTATGTTGTTATTATATCAAAAAATAGATACTATATTCTGATTGTTATAATTTCTCATATACATAAGTCACTTGTTTAGAGATCTATTTAAGCTGCATTAATTAATCTTAAAAGGTAAAATTCAGTTAAATATCGATACCAACTATGTACAAATATAATTTAAAAATATCCGTATTTAAAAATAAGAAATAAAACAAGGCTAACAATGATATCGATACAACATTATGTGATAAACTTTGCCAGTGACTTGTGACAGGTCGGTGGTTTTTCCTCAGTATTCCAATTTTCCCCACCAATAAAACTGATGTTTATGCGTTACAGTTTAACAAAGGACCCAACGTGAAAATGAACATCATACATTTTCTCAAGATCAAGATAGACTTCATTGACAACTAACTTTATTTTAATAAATCAAGTGAACGATACAGGCTGCGATGAGCTTCTAGGAAGCTAAAATTAGCTATGACTCTACAATTGTCTCAATGGGTTTGGAAACTGTTTGTATTAATTGTTTTCTACCTCATTTCCACGTGTATCTACTGTGTACTGTAGATAGCGCTAAACAGACAGTGTGTATTGGAAAGTCAATCTGATCTCTATTGATTAATTCAACAGTAATCAAAGTGCCTACATACAATTTTAAATTGTTAACTTTTATTTTAATATCTGTAATATATTACAGGATATCAACATTATATCAAGTTATCCATCTTTCTGTGGAATGTGTGATAACCGCCATATTTCTAAACCATCGGAAGTTTGGTGTCGAGAATGTGAGAAAGGTCTTTGTACAGAATGCACTGAATACCACAGTTCAGTGAAGCTGTCACAAGGTCATACCACGATACTTATATCAGAATACCGGAAGTTGCCGTCGTACGTGTTGAAAATTAAAGAATATTGCAATGAACATCACGAAAAGTTCAATTTATACTGTAAAGAACATGAGTGTCCATGTTGTAGAATTTGTATCGTGAAAAATCATAGTGATTGTAAGAATGTAGCTATCATGGAAGAAATAATAAAGAACGTGAAGACCTCAAGTATGTTAAATGAGACCGAGCATTTGATTAAAGAAATGATTGAATATATTGGTAAAATTAGACAAAATAGAGGGACCAACTCCAGCTCTGTTAAAGAACAAAAACGAATAATCGAGAATGAAATACAGGAACTGAGGACAAAAATCAACACTCATCTTGACAGGTTACACGAAAATATGATGACGGAATTGGACGAAGCAGAAAAACATGTAACCGACGAAACACGTGAAATACTTGTATCTTTAGACCAGAAACAGAAAGAACTGACCGAATACCAGACAAATATAGTCAACATGAAAAAGTATGCATCAGACCTACAAACATTTATAGCAGTAAAGCAATTAGAGAAAGAAGTAGAAACACAAGACACGTATATACAGTCACTAATTAACAGCGACAGTCTGAATCAAACCAAACTATCATATAAGATAGACACCGGTTTGAAGAATATTACTACCAGCATTCAAAAGTTTGCCGAAGTAGTTGTTGAATCAAAGCCTTGTGAGATGGTTTTTGTCCGAAGAAAAGATAAACAAGCCCAGATGATGGTAGCTGAACTATCACCACCCATGTCAGTTGAAAATATGCAGCTCAATCTGAAACAAAAGATTAACACCGAGGGGACTAATATCACAGGGTGTTCTTTACTTCCAGATGGCAGAATGGTATTATCCTGTTACAATCCCAGTACTGTAAGATTCATCAACAAAGAAGGAATAGAATCATTTCAGATAGGTAAAGATAAAACAGGATCCTCTATTTATGATACAGTTTATATTACAGATGACAATGCCGTTGCTGTATCATCTGGATGGGGAAGTAATAGATGTATAACTATAATAGATATAGAAAATAAGGAAGGGATGACCACTATTTCCATGGATACGAACATTTATGGCATGGCGGTTAGAGGTAGAACAATATATTATTGTGCATGGGATAAAGGACTAAAGATGTTAAATCTTAGTGATAGATCTGTTATTGATATAATCAGCAGTGATATGACTTGCGTTTGTTACGTAGCTACATCTGGAGATAAACTTTACTACACAAACTGTAACACACATACCGTGACATGTTGTGATTTGCATGGTACAACTCAGTGGGAATTCAAAGATGAACGTGTTCTACAGCGTCCATTTGGTATCACTGTAGACAATGATGGGAACGTGTATATCGTCTGCCACCGTTCTAACAATGTCGTGGTTATCTCCCCTGATGGTCAACGTCATAGACAGCTATTGTCTTCCAAGGATGGTTTATCATACCCGCATGTACTTGATTATGACGTATCGACCAATAGGTTATTAGTAGTAAATACGAGCAGTACGGCTTTTCTGTTTGATGTTACAAGAGGACAGTAGGAGAAAAGCAGAACAATATACTCCATTAAATAGACTGACTTTTATTTTTTTAAATAACTTTGACTTATTAATATTACCCCTGCATCTTGACTAGTAAGTCTACTTCATCACACCGGATATCCCGATCCGAAATCCGCGTTTGAATTCACAAAGAATTAATGCAAATAGCCTTTACTGAACTCAACGATTGTATTGAAAAATACGAATTTGTAAATTCAAACGCGGATTTCATTCTTAAGTAGGTGTTTTATTGAACATTTGTGGAGTAATATCCGTTTGGAAAAATTGACCCTCAAAATATGAATAAAATTAGATTTAAAATGCTTACCATCTTTTGCGGTCTCGTGTAATTGCCCCTCGGGATTCGGATCCCTCCGGGGATTTCGGATCGGGATATCCGGTGTGTTCATGTAATTCATATAATTCATTATAATAAACATCAAAGACTACAATATCAATTCAATACACCAGATGTACATATCTATATTTAACTTGTTCAGTGATTCTAGACACGAGATCCAATTTCAGTGTTTAGCTTGATCAAGGGTTCTAGACACCAGATATACATCTCTGTACTTAACTTGTTCAGCGGTTCCAGATACTAGATGGGCATTTCTGTATTTAACTTTTTCAGTAGTTCTAGACACCACATGTACATTTATGTTTTTAACTTGTCCAGTAGTTCTAGACACTACATGTACATATCTGTATTTAACTTGTTCAGTAGTTCTAGACACCACATGTACATTTCTGGTGTTCAACTTGTTCGGGCGTTGTGGACGCCATGTGTTCATTTCTGTGTTTAATTTGTTCAGTGGTTCTAGACACCAGATGCACATTTCTCTATTTCACTTGTTCAGTGTTTCTAGACACCAGATGTACATTTCTGTATTTAACTTGTTCAAGGGTTCCTGATACCAGATGTACATTTCTGTATTTAACTTGGTCTAGGGTTCTGAACA
The DNA here is from genome assembly GCA_002080005.1 of Gigantidas platifrons. NCBI lineage: Eukaryota > Metazoa > Mollusca > Bivalvia > Mytilida > Modiolidae > Gigantidas > Gigantidas platifrons. The sequence goes on along the minus strand of MJUT01028705.1, from coordinate 56,339 downwards.
CCAGATACACATTTGTGTATTCACTTGTTCGTGGCTTCTAGAGACAGGACGATCATTTATGTATTTTACTTTTTCAATGGTTCTAGAGACGAAGAGTTTGAAGATACCAAAGGGGTAATTTGAAATCGTAAACTGATGGACAGACAACACATTGGCCAAATGTAAAAGGACAAAAAACGAACAATCTACACGGAAAAGATCTAGTAAAAGAAACAACACTGAAAAAGTGGGGTTGAACTCAGGTTCTCCGGAAGGGTCAGTAATTCAGGCTCCACATGTGACACCCGTCGTGTTACTGTTAAACGACATTAAGATCATCTGAAATGAAAGTCGTGATGGACACCAGTATGCGTAAAAATGTACAATTAACTTAAATAAAACTCGCGACAAAATAAATGGGTGGGTTTATGGTGTATCGTCACTTTCAACAATATTTCAGCTATATCGAGCAGTCAGTTTTGTTGATGAAGGAAACCGAAGAAAACCACCGACATGTCGCAAGTAACTGAAAGACTTTATCACACACTGTTGTATCGAGTACACCTCGCCATTAGGTTCTAACCCAAAACGTTAGTGGTGACAGGAACTGATTGCATAGATAGTTGTGAATCCAGTGAATGAGTGACTGTTGCTTAACGCCAATTCAGCAATTTCTCAGCTATATCATGGCGGGAACAAGCTAATTTTCAATGAGATGATGATGAGGTCGGCTTTGTTCTAGGCCAACACGCTGAGTTGAATTTTTATAGTGCTACTCACTGAAACAACAGTCCACGGGTAGACATGTCGCTCCACTCTGACACATTATTCTGATTCCGAGCCAACCTGTCTTTCTCCTTAATACTGCGCGCTTAGCGGAGAAGCAAACACATACCAATTTCATAGTCTTTAATTTGACCCGACCGGGGCTTTGAACCCACGATAACCCGCACTTGAGGAGGACACACTAACCATTACGGCACCGGTTGAAAATAAATGGAAGTAAAGATGAACCGAATATTGTTTGACCGCGATAATCGTAGTGCACATCACAGCACGGAGCCAAATACGTAAAGATATGTATTTTAACAGAATAGACAACACAAACCCCACTAATACAACACTAACCACACTGATATGTTTAAAACAAACGGGAGCCTAGTGAGCTGCTCTGGGAGAATATGCAGTTCCATCTCCATGTAAGACACCCGTCGTGTTACTCTTGTTACAAACCTGGTGATAAGTCATGAATATCTGTAACGGTTAAGCAATGTAAGGTAGCAACCATATATCAAAGAAAGCATGATAGGAACCACAAGATCTGGAATATTGGATCAACTAACAACATATGTGCATTTCTTCTTTTAACTTGTACATGGGTTGTAGGTCCTAGGTCTGCAATTATATATTTAACGTGTACAGTGATTCTAGACGATTTATGAACATTTTTGTATTGTACTTCACCAGAGGTTCTAGACACCATGTGTGAAAAAAATACCAAACACATAATTACCCTCTGAAAATCCAAATTTTATAAAAATATACATACAAAAATACATTCAACCCAAATTAAACTTATACGTGAGTGCTGGGTTTGGTTTATGTCAATAATCACTTCAACCAATTGTTCAGCTATTTTTAGTAACACTCGCCATTTCAGTATTACATGCCATTCGGTTTGATCATTGGATGTTTGTAGTAACCTCCAGCAATTATTCAGCTATTTTTGTAACGATCGCCATCTTCAATAGCTCACATTATCATTCGGTTTGACTTATGGATACTTATAGGCACTTTAGCAATTCGTTGGCTATTTTTAGTAACGATCGCCATCTTCAATAGTTCATATTATCATTCGGTTTGACTTATGGATATTTATAATCACTATATTTAGTAACGACCGCCATCTTCGATAACCCACATTGCCTTTCGGTTCAACTAAATCGTTCCTTCCATTGTCTAACGCATTATTTCTGGAATGAAACATTGTTTTTAAAGGAGAAGATCGTCAATTTTTTTTTTTTATTTTTGTTACACTATGCCCAATTTGTCAGAAAGGTTTGAGATATCAAAATCGTAACCAGAAGCCGTAATTGGAAGGACGGGACAGACAATGCAATGGCCAAATGAAAAATGACCAATGGACAAATACGGTGGTCGAGATAACATTAAGCAAAAACAAGATTGAGCAACAACAAACCCACTAATAAACGGAAGTGAAGTGAACTGAGGTAAGTAGTTCCTGTTCCACTAATGGCACCCTTCGTGTTAAAGCTACAGGACATGAACAATATCAGATATGAACAATAATATGCATAAAATACAAATAACATGTAAATGAAACAAAACAAGTGGGATTAAAGACGAACAGAACAGTTTTTACGTGGAAATCGTAGCGGACATCACACCAAGAACGATAAAAACATGAAGATATGGAATTGGTCAAAATGAAAAACATGAATCACACTAAAAAGACGGGGCGAACTGATATGCTCAGGAAGCTCAAGAAGCAGTTTCTTGCAGCTGTCGTGTTATTTTTGCTGCAAATCTGGTAAAAACCATCAAAACATACTTTTTCCCTCCAAAAAAAGGTAATATAATGTTCAACTTCAGTCGAATCCCGTTATATCAGGTTCACAGGACCAATGCAAAAATTCGAATTATCCAAGTTAACTCTATTAGGTATGTTGGTCAAATGTGGATGCGAAATATCGTTGTTAATCTTGTACGAAATAGCAATCATCATCTCAACGCAAATGTGTACGTATTTATTACAAAACAAACACTTTCAGAAATCTACAAATATGATTAAAAACCGTTTTTTTGGGGGGGTAATCAGAATCCGTTAATCGAAGGACAGACAACACAATGGCCAAAAGAAAAAGAACAAAGGGACAAGCAACAATCTACAACAGTGTACACATAAACTAAAGATGAAGTAACACGGACCGAGGGGTGAAATCAGGTTCTATGGAAGGGTAAGCAGTTCCTGCTCCACATGTGGCAATCGTCGTGTTAATCTAGTTACAAATCCAGTGATAAGTCATGGATGAGGAAAGGACTAACTTTTGTTTGTTCGATTTCTTCCCATGGGAAGGTGTACTTGATATAACTTAATGAAAAAATGTTTGACGGTTTTTTACGTCACTTCCGGATAATCCGATTTCCTCTGCCAATAAAATTGACCTCCACAGTAGTATTATTGAAAGTGGCTTTCTGATGGATGTTTTGATTGTGATATGCACAACTAAGGGGAGATAAGAGGTAAAGTTTAAAACTGAAGTGAAACAGCAATTATTCTAACTCCTTTTAGGGACTACCATTACGCATGATATTAGGCAGGTATAGCAAAATGCTTATAATATTCCCGTCCTTTCGTCATTCATGACCTTATCATCGGATTTGTAATACGGGTAACACAACGGGTGCAACCAGTGGAGCAGGTACTTCTTACCCTTCCGGTGTAACTGAGTTCATCCCGGTTTTCAATGAGGTTCTTGTTGCTTAATCTTCAATTTCTGTGAAGTGTGTTTAGATCACTCTTTGTGCTTTTGTCTTGGGTTTATAACCATTTTGTTGCAGGGTTCGAGTTGCTCAATCTTACATTTTCTACATGGTGTACCATTCGCGATGTGAGCAGTGAACATTGGATTACCTTCGTGTTCATGTTCATGTATTAATAAGCACAGTCATTTTTTCATTTTGTCCTTGACCCTTGACAAACCAAGTAATATTAAACGGCTCCAGGGAACCATGGAAGTATATATCTTCGAATCATCTTGATGATCTTTAGTTCTATGAGTAACGACATGTTAAAATATCTTCTACATCGACTTTCTCGTATGCTGTGGTGAAGACTAGTAATAGATTCTATTTGCATAACATTTCAAAATCAACGCTATGTTCTATATTTACTGCAAACAGTTTCAAGAAAAAAAGAAACACTTTGTGTTCAAACCCTAACCAACTGTAACAATGCGAATCATCACAGATTAAAAACGGCAACAGTTGTCGGTGGATCATAGCTTTAGAAAGTTTTGAAAAGAAAGTGATTGTCAGGCCCCGATGCCACAAAGCATTTCTTTGCTGAGAAAACTTTTTTTGCTCAAATCTGTGTTCTCAGCCAATCGAATTTGATTATTTCCTTATTTGAGAATATTCTCGGATTTAAGTAAATTCTCCAGTTTTATGGCGCCGGGGTCAGGAATGCCACCAAGATCAACACAACGAACAACAACAGCTCACCTCAACTCGTTGACCATAAAAAAGACCATGACATATTGTAACGGAATATATTTTGATGATTTGATTTTTGGTGTTTTAACGGCACTTTCAACAATATTTCAGCTATATCATGGCGACCAGTTTTAATGGTGGAGGAAGCCGGAGTACCCGGAGAGAACCACCGACCGTGGGCAAGCAACCGGTAAACTTTACCACTTGCGGCTGCAAGTTGAGTGCACCCTTTTTGTAATTTACAAAGCCGGGTGCGAACCCACGCCGTATTGGTGATAGGCTTGTATGAGAGATCCATCGGCCTAACTCATTGAGCCACCCGGGCCCCTCGGAATAGAAGTTCCATCATAAATATATCATATGGAATTTATTTTATGTAATACAAATTCCATTAGCATAATAAAAATACCAATTCATTGGAATATCTATGACATAAAATAAATTCCAACTGGAACTTATGTTACATGATAAAATATCTTTGGAATAAATACTAAGATAAAAAGAGAATTTTTATATAATATTTATTGTGATCGCCGGTATAACTGTTATATATTATTTATTCTGATCGGTATAACAGTTATAAAATTTATATTCTGATTTGTATAACTTTTATATAATATTTATTCTGATCGTTCTGTATTACTATATAATTTATTTTAATTTTATAGAATTTATAGATTCTAATTATCACCAGGTAAAACACTTGTTTGATGTAGACAGAATTCAATGAAGTGAAACAAATCACCTGATTTTCACGAATGAAAGTTATATTCATCAACATATAAGTTCTCCTTTGTACAAGTGGAATAATTGTAATGGCTATGGAAAAAGTATTCCATGAAAAAAGTTCTGAAGAAAAAATATTACCAAAATATTTTTTCCATCTGGAATAAATATTCTTCGGAACAAATATACATTGACAATATGACGTTGGAAAACCAGGTCATGGCATAAGACAGGCACACACATGTAGATGTGGCCACTATTAGGCATAAGATAAGACAGTCACACATATGTAGATGTGGCCACTATTAGGCATAAGATAAGACAGGAACACATATGTAGATGTGGTCACTACTAGGCATAAGATAAGACAGGCACACATATGTAGATGTGGCCACTATTAGGCATAAGATAAGACAGGCACACATTTGTAGATGTGGCCACTATTAGGCATAAGATAAGACAGGAACACATATGTAGATGTGGCCACTATTAGGCATAAGATAAGACAGGCACACATATGTAGATGTGGCCACTATTAGGCATTAGACAGCCACACATATGTGGATGTGGCCACTATTAAGCAGAAGACAGGCACACATATGTGGTTGTGGTCACTATTAGGCATTAGACAGGCGCATATATGTAGATGTGGCCACTATTAGGCATAAGATAGGCACATATATGTGGATGTGGCCACTATTAGGCATAAGATAAGACAGGCACACATATGTAGATGTGGCCACTATTAAGCAGAAGACAGGCACACATATGTGGATGTGGTCCCTATTAGGCATTAGACAGGTACATATATGTAGATGTGGCCACTATTAGGCATAAGACAGGCACATATATGTGGATGTGGCCACTATTAGGCATTAGACAGGCACACATATGTGGATGTGGCCACTATTATGCAGAAGACAGGAACACATATGTGGATGTGGCCACTATTAAACAAAAGACAGGCACACATATGTGGATGTGGCCACTATTAAGCAGAAGACAGGCACACATATGTGGATGTGGCCACTATTAGGCAGAAGACAGGCACACATATGTAGATGTGGCCACCATTAGGCATAAGACAGGCACACATATGTGGATGTGGCCACTATTAAACAGAAGACAGGCACACATATGTGGATGTGGCCACTATTAGGCATTAGACAGCCACACATATGTGGATGTGGTCACTATTAGGCATTAGACAGGCACATATATGTAGATGTGGCCACTATTAGGCATAAGACAAGCACATATATGTGGATGTGGCCACTATTAGGCATTAGACAGGCACACATATGTGGATGTGGCCACTATTAGGCAGAAGACAGGCACGCATATGTGGATGTGGCCACTATTAAGCAAAAGACAGGCACACATATGTGGATGTGGCCAC
>MJUT01028692.1:121628-133494 GCA_002080005.1 Gigantidas platifrons | reverse complement strand
GGGGGGGTCGTGCTCCTTGTTCACTCTGTTAAGTTTACACATGGGAACTTTCGTTACTACTGTCACCAGTGGAACACCTACCTGCCACTAAATATAAAAATTCGACTTATGTATCATCTTGCCAGGCCTCATTTTTCGCTTTTCCTGTAGCCATTTTATATCCAAAATGATTTTAGTTTTCATTCCTATAGTATTGGAATCTTTTATTAAAATACACTTTATCCATGTCTTTATTCTGTATCGATATGTAACCACCTTAATATTGGATGAATACGTATCCATGTTTGCTATGATGGAATAACCAGTAGACCACATGGTCAGATAATAGTTCGCCACTTTCTCTCATTACATTGGGTGGTTGTGTTAGCATTCTGCACCATTCTAACAACGTAACTATTTCTAAATTACACTGTAGAAAATTGTACCAGTAAAGTTACATTTGTATATAACTAATAAAAAAGAAAGCACAGAAAATATGGTCGTCGTGACTTGACTTTATATATAAAGACTAAAGTTTTAAAAGTTATTATCTCATTGTTCTATTGAGTGAATGAGTGAGTTATTGTTTTATGGGGCCGTCGTGGTCGTGAATGTATGGCAGTTGGATTTACAACTACATATGCAATCAGTGCCTATCACCACTAACGTTGTGAGGTCGTCTCTCGCTCAGACGAGGTGTACTCGATACAACATTATGTGATAAAGTTTGTCAGTGACTTGCAGCAGGTCGGTTGTTTTCTCCAGGTACTCCGATTTCCTTCACTAATAGAACAGACCACCTCGATATAACTGAAATATTGTTGAAAGTGGCGTTAAACACCATAACCCTAACCAGTTATTGTTTTACTCTAGATGAAACCTAATTAAATATAAACCGATTCCCACAAGTGGCGAGGTGTACTCTATGCAATTTTATTTGATGATATTTGTCAGTGACTTGCTGAGATCGGTACTTTTTCCACCAATACCACTGGTCGTCATGATATAACTGAGATACCTGTTAATAACCAAATCAAATCCTGTTGAATGTGGCTACAGTGTTTATAATAGAATTTCCAAATAAATACACTGCTTGCGAGTAATTTATTTGAGTATTACAATTATAATAGGTATCATTTTTCATATTATTAATATTCAATGAGAAATTTAATCAAAGTCTATGTATTATTAGTTAGTTTTTATTACGGAGCCAATCAAATATTAGACAAGCAGAAAGATGAAGAAATGTTTTACTCTGGTATATTCTTCTATCAACTTGATTTGCTGAGCTTTTGCAGTCAATCGTCTAGAAGGATTCATGGAAGATCACACACAGCGCTCACCAGATTTATCACAATCAAGTATGTTTGTTTTAGAATAAAATGTATAATTAATAGAGCAATTCACAAACAATAAACTGATAGAAAAACATAAAAAATACATCTTAAAACACAATACACTATGTATCTTTCAAGGAAAAGTCTTTTCATCGGTAGATACAACTGAACATTATTTATTCTGAACTCGGATAACGCATTTTCCTGGACAAGTCGATGGGAATAACAGTTCATTTGTGGCTGTTTTTTTTTCGCTCTCTTAGGTTATTTGAATAATTCGAATTAAAAAAATCGATCACCTTCGACAAAAACCATACATTGACTGTATCACTTTGAACATATAGTCAACTGAACCTGCATTACGAGGTCACCTCAGGGGAAGAGAACAAACGGCCTCATAAGACAGGTGACCTCTTAAATGAGGTTCCATTCATACGAAATTTTATATGACAGGACAAGAACATATGACCTTTAAGTACATGTGTCTGTTTAATAAAGGTGATCGCACGGTCAGGTTTGACATTTATACCTAGCTCTAGTATACCTTCACATTAAATACTAACATATCCGATCATCAATACATTTATAGTTACCAGCCAACCATATTGTAATAACAAATATCACAGATCAAGCAATGGCCATTATTAGTTTTCCTACATTTTAAAATTTCCTAATTGGTTAAAAACTGTCATGAGATAAAAAGAAGAAGAAAAAAGCTTTTACAAAATATTGTCGAACCCTATTTGTTGCCCTCCAGACATTCTACTTTTCCCGCAAGGGAGACAACTGCGTAATATGTCTGTAAAGCATCAACAATAGCTGACTCTCCTGCTCGGGAGACACCGGAGGAAATAATCAGAATCTTAAGATGCAGTGATGAGGACATTGCCAATATATTAGAAAAAAAAAACGGACAAAAACAACGTCATAGTACTAGTATTAACCTGTGCTTTTAAAACATTCGTCTAAGTGAATGTCAGGCTGGTAATGTTTTTGTGATTGGAGACAAAAGCCAATAGGTTATGAGAAAATATGGTCTGTCGAGTTGTTCATTCTCTCTAGAAAATAGGCTGTTTCATATAAGATATGTGTTGCTACTATGGAAAAACAATTAAGAGTTAGACATTCAGATGTGTCAACCCATAACAAGTTGTTTTTAATCTCTCTCATGTTGACACATCTTAATGACTACCTCAAATGAAGGTCACTATATTGTACATTGTAGACGAGTACAACACTACCAGCGAGTTTTATAAAAAAAAGAAAAAAATACACACCATCTGAAAATTTACAATGTCAAAATAGTATACACTCAATATATATTAAAGGTATAGTTAAACAATTATTTTGAGTGAAATATATTAAATCAATATCGGAATGAATTCTATAAATATCCGAATTAAAATCAACATAGCGAAGGCCATCCACACTTTCTAAACATACACAAAGTAATCCTTAAAAACTAATTAATTATTATTTAATTTGATTGTTCTGAAAAGACAAAGACCACACTTTAGTACAAATAGACTTGATTAATAATTTTCAGTTTTACCAAAGTAAAATTTATACATCGCCAAATATGGTTGAAACTGTGCCGAATAAATAAATATGTAAAGCTTATCGATTAAAATGTATATGCATATTCTACTGGACCTTTCAATGCATCAATAATATACACTCCTCCATTACTGGATCAGTTTTATTTTCAAAAGTTACTTGAGTGCTTGGGGTATTTAACATGTACGCCTCTTTTCAAATGACTGGTTGACACTATACATAAATAATTAACAAGGTTTTCAGCAATGATTTAAAGGAAGAAAATCATTAATGTACCACAAACTAAAACTTGCAATGTTAAAGTTTTGTTAATAAACTACTGTGGAGTAATTTGGAGAGATCATACTGGTTTCCTGACACGGACTTTCCCAGAAAACCTTTATGTTCCGGTATCCCCGATGTAAAACGTTCGGTCATTTTGACATTCCGTTCAACCATTTCTTCTATACGTTGTAGTCTTTCATTCATAGCCTCGAGAGTCGTGGGTGATGCAATAGGAGCAGCCTGTCTTTGTTTGATATGCTTTCCCTTTCTTCCTTTTACGTTGAAACCACTTTTCGTCGTCATTTTACTTGGTGTTTCGGAATCTATCGTGCCTGGCCCAGCTACATCGTCTTCATGTTCGCTATCTTCACCCTCCTCCGTGAATGCTTTTATAAGCAGATTAGATTGCTTCATCCAATCACCATAAAGACCCATCCTTTTGATTTCTACTAAAATGGTGACGACCCATTCCTCTAAAAAAACAAATGTTAACAAATTATATGATAATAATAGTTCACACCAGGCAAGCATACATTTAAGAATAAATAACATATATAAAACACGAACTACATACAGGTCTGCATGTCACAATGGGAACCATAGACTTGACAAAGTGACGACTTTATAAATTAAACATATTGTATTACATGTGGTTCAAAATAATAGTAATTGAGATTGAGTACAAATTATAACAACAATTAAAAATGTATTTAAAGCGCTTCTCCTCCCTCAGACATAGGTGACCTTATCCTATTTTGGCTGATTGATTGTGTTAAATGCCAACTTTAGCAGTATTTCAGCTATATCTTGGTGTGCCGATTTTGGATATACTCTCTAGACTTTGTTTTTCTTGCTCCCACAGATTTTTTTTTATAGATTTTTTTGGGCTTTTCACTCTTTTGACTTAGTGTACCTGATGAGGGCTATTCCAGAAATGCCTCGTGCGCACTAAATTAGATATCTATTTTTTGTATTAGTAGCTTACGACAGATCGTTTTTTTATGATTATTTGGTTTCCTACATAAATAAATTTGAGTCACTATATATCTAAAATATTGTTGAAAGTGTTGAAGCTAAACACCTCCATAATCCTGGAAGCCCCACATATACGAGTAAGAATCCCAAATTTAACATATACGATAAGAAGACCCGCGTACGTTACAATGCAGGAGCACATCTAAGAGATTGGAGGTACATAATTTTATCATCACTGGAAACATCATTGTGACTGTGAGACAGAGAATAGTAATAAGAACTCTGCTCAATAAACTTTTAGCAGACATGCAGATGTTTATCTGACATGTTCAGTTACATACATCCTTTCCTTCACTGATGACTCTTGACAGTTTATACATTATCATCATAAGAATTTAATACAATTTTCTCTACCTCTAACTAAACTTACGAAAATTAGCTTGACCATTCAAGGTGACATGCAAAGCCCATAAACATTCTAGTAGACTGGTATCTTTAAAAGACTTCTGTGCGAAAGGGGGAGGCAAAAATTTCTTTATAAGGATTTGCCTTTCCTTATCATTGAGTGTACGTTCCCACATTCTGAAGATTTCCGCCATTAAATCTCTCTTCTTATCAAGAGCAATATTGTCCACATGTTCCTCTTGAATTGCTATTAGAAATTAAAAAAAAAAGACATTATAGATTTAGCTATATTACGCTCACATGTGGAAAACACTTGCATGACAGCATAATTTCACTAAGAGTAGAGTGTGGGGTAGGATGGGCACATCAATTAGTTTAACTGCACCACTTTTTATTGATATGTCTGTATCAAGTCAGGAAAGTGAGTGGTCATGTATTTGTGTTAGTCGTGGCGATTGTACCTCTTTCTATCATTTTTCTATTGGATTTTGGAACTTTTCCGACACTGACATTTTTCTTGTTTTCATTTTATTATGATGAATAAGATAGGTCTCTATATGGTACAACATACTAACTTGTCTGAAAGAAAGCATTATAATCATTCAACAAACAAATTTCAATTGTATTTTTCTAAACAAATTACCCATAAAACAATTAAGCAGCTTTGTTATTTTGAAAGTTAGAATAAAGATTTTGAAATAAATATTTGAATATATAGGACAATCGATTATGTTATATACATGCCGAATCAAAATAAATTTTCTTATCTTATCTTATAATCGATAAAATTAATGAAAAATATATAAAATTGCAATTCAGAAATACAAAACAATAATCGTGAAGCAACAAGTCTATGCAAGATCAGACATGTCTGACTTGAACAAATTTTGTGATTTATTCATATTTGCATAGATCCTAGACATGTCTGTTGTGAAACTTACTCATTGAAACTTCCGTGGTTACTGTGCCTATTAACTGCACGGGAACATCCGAGGCGATAACTCTCATGAAAAATTCTTCATTTTCTGTAAGAACAGGGTTGTCAATTCCAACTTTCATGAAATAAGCAAGCTTGTCCCTTTCAAAACGTAGAACTGCCAAATCTTGTTTTAATTTGTTGATCGTTTGCTGTTGTTGTGTTTCAATCCACGCATGGTAACTTTTCATCTTTGCTCTTGTAATGACTACATTAACATCCAGTAAAGACTTTACCAGGTCGGTATCATAGCCTTTCTCTTCTATTTTCTTGAGAATGTGTGAGGAATATTTGATTGAATTTTTCAACGCGATGCTTTGAAGAGACAATTCTTCGGGTGTGTATTTCATGTCCACATATTGTTGTATTAATCGGCTTGTTATAGTTAGTATAGCATTCTGGCTTTCCTCATGGATCATCGCCATATTTTTCTGACATTGTCGAAGACCCTGGTCTAACCTCAAGACTTGCATCTGTAAGGACTCCACATCTTGATCAAGTTTAGATTTTTGGTCAAGTAATATCTTCACTTCTTCATCCTTTCTTATGGATTCATTGTCAACAGTGTCTTCAACATCTGTGGAACACATGTATTTATATTTCATTAAAAAAACTAAAAATAAAGCAAAAAACAAACAAACGAAAAAAAAAAAAAAAAAACGTCGGTCGTACAAGAAAAACCGAACTCCATTAATATCAGTATGTTATTTTTCTTGATAGCTAGTACGTCCCGACTACTATTCTAAACTAATACGTTCTGTTGACGCTAATTGAAGCAGTGTCTTTAACGGAGGATACATGTACCTGACTACCCAGATACGACCAAGTAACTCCCGCGAACTAAAGTTGCATCAAGTATCACGCCACATTTCACAGATGTTACATATGATGGCTATATTATATATTTAGCTCCCACATATTTTAAATTATTGAGCTTTCAAACCTTTTGAATTTGAGCATACCCGATGAAGGTTATTCCAGAAAGGCTTTTACACACTAAGCTAGATATTACAACCACTAGGACTATACCACTGATGTTGGACTATTAGTCTTTGGGGGACTTATCCTTTACACAGGCACTCGAATTCCGGACCCCCCTTTTTCCTCATTTGGTCCCTCCCGCGATTATGGTATGGATCTTTGTCTGGAAGTATATCTTTGAGCCATTTATCCATATTTTACAACATTTCGTGTTACAACTCTCTCGTTCGACTAAGTTTAGTTTCTAGGTCCAGCTGCCGGTTTACTTAAAAAACATAAAGATAAGAAACAATCGTCAAAATACGAAGAGGGAATCCTCGCTTCGACTGGATATTTTACAATAACGCGCCAGTTTTAAAAAGTACCTTCGCTTGTCCTCGTCTCAAAAATTATCTCCCTTCATTCCTATCTAGTTTATACGTACGAACAACAAATATTTATTGACGAAATTCAAGTTTATTCTCGACGACACATCCAACTTTCCTCCACTCGTGACGATTCAGGAGGTCAACCGAGCATATTTTGTTTCGCGCTATTTCATTGGTCGGAAAGATTTTTGGAACGTTTTTAGCTTGTTCTTCGCTACCCACGGCCAACCCATTTCGTATCGAGAGGCCTATTAAGCGGGAGTTTTAAAAGTGGAAAGTAAACCTTTTCAGCCAGTGTGCTATAAAGGCACCAGAAAAAAAATGACATGGTAAGAATATTGTCTGAAATGGAAAAATGCACTTCAAACATAAATTTGGCGGATGATCATTTGATCACTGAAATGATCATAGAGAAAGGGACACTAGTTATCATAAAGCAAAAAAATCTCCTTTTCATTTAGGCTTGCCAAAAAATAAAAATAATTTAATGCTCCTCAACCCCTGTCCCAGCAACAACAAAAAGACAGTGTACATAAGTAAACCCCTTGTAAATTGTAACTTTCATAATGCCCCTCTTCTGTCTTAGAAACAGGTATATGTAAATATGCCTCAAAAGAAATTTTTGCTTTGTATTTCCTTTCTGTTCAGGGAGATACGTGTAAGATTCCAACTGTAATGGCCTTTGCAAAAAACATAGGAAAGAAAAAAAAATTCTTTAATTTACATGGAGGGGGGGGCATCAACATTTTTGTACCTAGGCTCATCACAAATAATTAATGACACCCCCCAAACAAACAAACAAGAAAGAAAAACCTCTTCATGCAATTTCTGATGCCTAGTTTTGATTTACACAGTTAAAATAAGTAAAACATGAGGGTGTGCATTTTTAGTACTTCATGTTTCAATAAACCAATAAAAAAATACAACACAAATTTTGCCCCCCCTTTTTTTTACAACCACAATTTTAGGTGTGTGTTGTTCAAACCAGAATTTTTGTAATACAAATAGACAATAGACAATATTTATTGGTACTAACACATTTACAATAGATGGTTACGACACATAAAGAAAGATATAAATGTAAAACATATATAATATCAATACATGTGGGAGCGACAGTGACATCAGCTTGCATACGTACATAAATATTTATATATAGAGTGAAAATGTACTCATTTTATTTGTTATATACATGTATAAGTTGACTAGGATGAATTTCTCTTGGACATGCATTTATTCATAAAATTGACAATGATATTGAGAAGTTTTGGTGAATTGCTGTTCAGTAGGGCTATCATTTGACGTTTATTGAAAACTTTTTGATTTACTTCACCTAAGATACTTTTTATTTTTTCAAAAAAGTCTTGCCTTATATGTGCATAAGATGGACAGTCAAGGAAAAAATGCAATTCATCTTCTACTTTACCAGTTCTGCATGATAAGCAAACACGATTTTCACGTGGAATATTATAGTACCTGCCCTTCTCAATTTCAAGAGAGTGGGCACTAATTCTACATTTGCATAGAGTAGACCTATCCTCTTTAAATTTACATATATCAGTGTATGCAGGTCTTTTGTTAATTTTGAACACATTTTGAAAAAATTCTAGTTTCAAACATTCTGTAATTGAGCAATTAAGGTTTTGAATTACATGGTCATGGATTCGTTGCTTTATATTTGTCAAGTAAATTGCAATATTATTAGTATGGAAATTCAGGTGTCCAACTCCTAATTTATTTACCCAATCCCGTACAGTATTTAACCAAATGTATTTCTTTCAGCTACAGAAAGAATTAAAGATCAAACTTTGTTGCGATACCCATGAAAAGTTCTAATTATGTTATTTACCTGAAAAAAAAAAGAATGGATATGGGTAAATGTACATCATGTATATTGTATATAAAACAAAATCCAACAACATACAAGAAAACAACCATTCCCCCCACCTTTTTAAAAAGAAAAGAAGAAAATAGAATGATCATCAACAGAGTCCTAGATTTAATCTGACGTTTACTTCTCGTTCTTGTTCTTTGAAAGTTTTGCCAAAATAACAGTATGTTTGTTGAAACTTGATATTTTCACCCAATGTTTAAAACTCCCGCTTAATAGGCCTCTCGATACGAAATGGATTGGCCGTGGGTAGCGAAGAACAAGCTAAAAAAGCTCCGAAAATCTTTCCGACCAATG
Source organism: Gigantidas platifrons (assembly GCA_002080005.1). Lineage (NCBI taxonomy): Eukaryota > Metazoa > Mollusca > Bivalvia > Mytilida > Modiolidae > Gigantidas > Gigantidas platifrons. The sequence continues at coordinate 124,464 of MJUT01028692.1, read as the reverse complement.
AAATAGCGCGAAGCAAAATATGCTCGGTTGACCTCCTGAATCGTCACGAGTGGAGGAAAGTTGGATGTGTCGTCGAGAATAAACTTGAATTTCGTCAATAAATATTTGTTGTTCGTAAGTATAAACTAGATAGGAATGAAGGGAAATATTTTTTGAGACGAGGACAAGCGAAGGTACCTTTTAAAACTGCCGCGTTATTGTAAAATATCGAGTCGAAGGGAGGATTCCCTCTTTGTATTTTGACGATTGTTTCTTACCTTTACGTTTTTTGAAGCAAACCGGCAGCTGGACCTAGAAACAAAAGTTAGTCGAACGAGAGAGTTGTAACACGAAATGATGTAAAATATGGATAAATGGCTCAAAGATATACTTCCAGACAAAGATCCATACCATAATCGCGGGAGTGACCAAATGAGGAAAAAGGGGGGTCCGGAATTCGAGTGCCTGTGATCCTTTATTGCAATATATATTGATATATGTATACTGAAAATGGTTATTACCACATATAGAAAATTATAATAATATTACCTATACAATTAATAAGTTGTCCATTGTACCATATTGCATCAACACCTTTCGAGCATAGGTATTCCTTGTCTTTATTGTCGAGATCAGAGAACAGATTAGCGTATCCTTCGGGAACCATAAATGTGACCATAATGCTGTTTGTTGCCTCTATTCCACTAGCTATCACAAATTCCAGTGGTATACACAGAGCATGACTGACATGCATTCTCAGTTCTTCTAGTTTATGCCTGTTCATTTTCTCTCTTCCACCAACGTGGAATTTGATGTATTCATAGCCATTTTCTATTAAATTGATTTAAATATATATGAAATATATCATTCGTAATGCTCAAAGATTGGAATATAAAAACGTGGTCACCATTTCCCTGTGAGTTTTTCTACTGTAGGGCTTATTTGATAAGATTATCAAACTAAAGGAAGATAATCAAATAACATCGCTATACTAATATTTTAAAAAGATTAGATGAACATTTTTTGTTCTGCTATATCATGAAGAAAACAAGTCATATGATTTGATGAGATGATGACGAGGTCCGCTTTGTTCTAGACCGACACACTTAGTTTGATATTTATAGTGCGAGCTCACTGACACAGCAGTCCTCTGGTAGACAGGTCACACCACTCGGACAAGACACATTATTCTGAGTTCGAGCCAACCATTCTATGATCTTACTCCTTAGATATACGTGGGCTCAGCGGAGAAGCAGCAATTACCAATTTGATAGTCTTTGGTTTGACCTGGGCCCAAACACACAATCTACTGGACTCGAGGCGAACACAACATTGTTATAATTATGTTTATCACTTAAGGATAAACAGCTTTAATGAATGTGAAAGAAATTCCGGAATTAAATTATATCCTCTCGGAACTTCATTATCACATTATCATATACCTTGTGACGTCACATGCTGTTTTCAAAATTTTGAATCGACACCAATTTCCATCGCAAAAACCCTCCCACCACCCCCTAAAAATTTTATTGTAAGATGTGAACCATTTTCTGCTGTCCAGTTTGTTTTCCAGGTATAACTGGTTACAAGTATGCTCTGTGTCTGTGATGCTCGGACTATCAATTATCTCCATGCAGGACCACTGTGAACGGCTGCAGAACTATGTAGATCGGCAACATTACGGTAGAACTACGTACACTAGCAACGGTGCCTGAATAAGGACGGTAGAACTATTTAGACTAGTATCTGTGCTTGAATCGGAACAAAAGGTTGAGATGAAAATTTTGTTCTCACAAATGAATTGTGGTCCAGAACAATAAGGGTGATCAAGTGTTCATTATATAAAAATCTAGTTGAAAAAGAACAATTAACAGTCCGGAAATGCAGTTATAAATCAATTTTTCTGCATGCACGCATCCAGAAGTATTTTATTGTGTATTTGAATGACATGCATTTTGTATAATCAAACAGTTCGATACAAAGAAAAGGACTTTCTTAACGTGTTTTTATTTAATTTCACTAACTTGACGGTTTAAGGAAAGAATATGTCAAGTGTCTTGCAAATACTCTTAATAATTGTTATTGTGTGTGTTTAAATATGAGCATTTTGTATTTTTATCAATTGTCAAATAAAACTTGTCACAGTCTTGGCTGCGGCATCTGGCTAGAAGAAAAATGGGTCATGATCTTCAAAATTTTACGTTAGCTCATATTTTAGAAAATATCTTCCTGTGTTACTTCAGGAGATTTGGTATTGTCATCTCTCGTTTGCCGGGGAGGCCGGTTCTTGAACTGTTACCAGTTCAGAACTGTTGGTGTTGGTTGGACTCCTTTGCAAATTTCCAGAGGGTCCGTGGTTAAATGTGGGTTGGCGTAACGGTGGTCATGACCTTTGATCTCTCTATCCAAACACGTAGAGGATTTTTGCTTTCATTGTTACCAGTGAGGCGCAAGTGTGCCAAATGTACAATCCGGCGGCTTGTTCTTTCTTCTAGCCATATCCCGTAGTCGGAACTAAGCTGTGGCCGTATTTTTTCCACTTCACAAAATCGTTGTGTTCTATTTAAACGAATCATTCCATTAAATTGTGCTAATAACGACTCTGGGTATTAAACAATAATCATATGTATATGAGGGATGCAAATGTAGAAAAGAGAAAAAAAATACATATAATAAAGATATATATTATATGACATTTTAAGATTCATGAGTCGTTTCTCTACAAAACAATAAATAAAACTGATACACAAAGGACACAACAGAGATGATATATAATTTCACATAGCAAAAATAAAATTCGGATCATGTCTCTGATTCACACTAAACTCTAAAATACAAAGAAGACAAAAAGACTCCT
>MJUT01028692.1:98072-113404 GCA_002080005.1 Gigantidas platifrons | reverse complement strand
CATTGTTTTGCCTGACACTAACGTGGATTCTCCTAGCTATACACATTGTTTTGCCTGACACTAACGTGGATTCTCCTAGCTATACACATTGTTTTGCCTGTCCCAAGTTAGAACCTGGATTTCTAACGTCATATGTCGTGTCTTTCTTATGCTTAGCGAGTTGATATGAGGGGTTCGCTTTGTTGATATTGGTGGACTTGTTGCCCATCACTGTTTAAACTTTCTTTTCTTGATGATGAATTATATATACGAAATAGTTTTATATAGAAGATAGATAGAATAAATCTAGAAACATCTTTGATGATTTGTTACATGTAATAACTTCTTATAAATATGATATTCAGCATGCAGACAATCGTAGATCAAGGGGTCGATGTGGTCGTGATTGTATGGTAATTGGATTTACAACTACCTGTGCAATCAGTGATATCTATCATCACTGACGTTGTGAGTTCGAGCCCCGTGCTTAGCAAGGTGTACTCCTACAACATTATGTGATAAAGTTTGTCAGTGACTTGCGACAGGTCAGTGGTTTTCTCTGGGTACTCCGGTTTCCTCCACCAATAAAACTGACTGCCACGATATACCTGAAATATTGTGGAAAGTGGCGTTAAACACCATAAACCAACCAACCAAAACTTATAACATAATTGTTAATCCGGTTTTACGTTAACATCTCGATCTCTTTCGCAATACAAATACCTAATAGGGGGAGATGTCTTTATAAGTGGTTGAACAATATAATACACTTTCTCCCATTATCACGGCGTTTTAACCCCGCTGAACCAGTGGTGGAAAAATCTGTAATCCTCTAGAGGATTAAAATGTCTCGTGCGTTCCCCCACATTAATTTCAAATTTTGAAATAAAGTTCGTGTTAAATAATGGGAGAAACAAATTCTCCTTCAGTTGCCCATGTGGGTTACGATATTTCTCCACTCTCGAGAGTTAAATTAAGAGAGGGACTAGTAAGTTGTAAAAACTTGTTCCCAATCCAATTGTATATATATTGACAATAAAATCATTATAAAGTAAAAGTAAAGTTAAATAAAAAAATTTAACCACTCGCCTAACGGCTTGTGGTTAAAATTTTTCATTTAACTCTCTTGAGTGGAGACATATCGTAACCCACGGGCAACTGAAGGAGAATCTATATTGATCCATGTGTTTATTCTGTATCGATATGTAACCACCTTAATTTTGGACGAATACGTATCCATGTTTGCTCTAATGGAATAAACCAGTAGACCACGTGGTCAGATAATAGTTCGCCACTTTCGCTCATTACACGGGTGGTCGTGTTAGCATTCTGCACCATTCTAACAACGTAACTATTTCTAAATTACACTGTAGAAGATTGTAGCAGTAAAGTTATAATATGATAATAGGTGTTACCTAACTTGGGACGGAGTCCAATAATTTTTTTAAACAATATATCGGGGACCAAACTCCGGACAGTTTTCGTATCCGCTACCGAACATGGTTCATAACCGGAAGTAGTAAATAAACTGTATTGTACTTTAGTTTGCACATTTTGTTGTTCATGTGCGATGCTTTATTCACGAGAAAAGCCGTCATTAGTTTTATACATCATAAAAATTATAAACAGTGTCGGTCATCTTTGTTTATGGTTGTCAAGGACTACTTCATGCTCTATCTCGCGATATTTTGAACAGGTTCCACTTCTCACGAGAGCTGCAACTTGATTTTTTTTTCTACATCCTTGTACCCGTTCTTAATTTTATTTATACAATATGTCGTTTTTAGTACTTTGATACTCGTGTCCCTACAAGAGCAATTTCTTACTGCATGGATTTTTTTTGCAGAAACCCACTGTAGCTGTACATGTATTGCTTCCGGTATGTCATTTCCGGTGCATGAAAATTTAGTCATTAGCATATAGAAAAAAATTGCTATTTCTACCATAGTTGGGACTTCTCCCATATAACTAATAAAAAAGAAAGCACAGAAAATATGGTCGTCGTGACAGTACTTTATATATAAAGACTAAATTGTTGAAAGATCTCTTTGTTCTATTGAGTGAATGAGTGAGTTATTGTTTTATGGGGCCGTCGTGGTCGTGAATGTATGGCAGTTGGATTTACAACTACCTATGCAATCAGTGCCTATCACCACTAACGTTGTGAGTTCGAGTCCCGCTCAGGCGAAGTGTACTCGATACAACATTATATGATTTAGTTTGTCAGTGACTTGCGATAGGTCGGTGGTTTTCTCCAGGTACTCCGATTTCCTCCACCAATAAAACTGACCACCTCGATATAACTGAAATATTGTTGAAAGTGGCATTAAACACCATAATCTTAATCAATTATTGTTTTACTCTAGATGAAGGCTAATTGAATATAAACCGATTCCCACAAGTGGTGAGGTGTACTTTATACAATATTATGTGATGATAGTTGTCAAAGACTTGCGGGAGATCACTACTTTTTCCACCAATACCACTGGTCGTCATGATATAACTGAGATACCTGTTAATAGCCAAATCGAATCCCGTTGAATGTGGCTAAAATGTTTTTAATAGAATTTCCAAATATAAATAAATAGACTGCTTGCGAGTAATTTATTTGAGTACATGTATTATAATTATAATACGTATCATTTTTCATATTATTAATATTCAATGTCTATTTTATTATCAGTTAGTTTTTATAAGGAAGCCAATCAAATATTAGACAAGTAGAAAAATGAAGAAATGTTTTAATCTGGTACATTCTTCCATCAACTTGATTTTCTGAGCTTTTACAGTCAATCGTCTAGAAGGTTTCATTGAAGATCACACACAGTGATCACCAGATTTATCACAATCAAGCATGTTTGTTTTAGAATAAAATGTATAATTAATGGATCAATTCACAAACAATAAACTGATAGAAAAACATTAAAAAAAGGCATATTAAAACACAATACACTATATATCTTTCAAGGAAATGTCTTTTCATCGGTAGATACAACTGAACATCATTATTTATCCTGAACTCGGATAACGCGTTTTCCTGGACAAGTCGATGTGAATAACAGTTCATTTATGGCATTGATAGATAACCTGCTGTTTTTTTTCACTCTCAGGTTATTTGAATAATTCGAATTCAAATTTTAGATCACCTTCGACAAAAACAATAAGTCGACTGTATCACTTTGAACATAGTCAACTGAACCTGCATTACGAGGTCACCCCAGGGGAAGAGAAAAATCGGCCTTATAAGACAGGTGACCTCTTAAATGAGGTTCCATTCATACGAAATTGTATATGACAGGACAAGAAAATATGATCTTCAAGTACATGTGACTGTTTAATAGAGGTGATCGCACGGTCAGGTTTGACATTCATACCTAGCTCTAGTATACCTTCACATTAAATACTAACATATCCGATCATCAATACATTTATAGTTACCAGCCAACCACATTGTAATAACAAATATCACAGATCAAGCAATGGGCATTATTAGTTTTCCTACATCTTAAAATTTCCTAATTGGATTAAAACTGTCATGAGATAAAAAGAAAAAGAAAAAAAGCTTTTACAAAATATTGTCGAACCGTATTTGTTACCCTCGACATGATACTTTCCCCACAAGGGAGACAACTACGTATTTACTTCTGCTTCTGCCTCATAATGGCCACCATCAACTTGTCGATTGTTATGCCATGTCGAAACACAGGGACTCGGATAACTATTTCTGACAAATATCCGATCTCTGGCAATGGCAATCTCGTAGAAAATACCAAAAGGGAAACATCGAGTTGCATACCGCCTTTTTTCAAAATCATAATTTCGTCTGATCTTTGCCCAGAAATATCGGCCATTGGCTATTAAAATGTCAGGAATTGAATAAATTTTAAATATTTACATGCCTTTTCTACTGATTTTTATTTTTTATGCTGTTTTCAAACATTTCTTGACCTGATTTGACCAAATGGCCGAGATCCCTGCCCGGAAGTCAACATTTCCCACCCAAATTATATTCTGTTCGGAACTGCCATTTGGTACACACCGTGTATCACCTTATGATTATCATGACTGTCATGTTGACTTCCGGGCAGGGATCTCGGCAGTTTGGTCAAATCGGGTCAAGAAATGTTTGAAAACAGCATAAAAAATAAAAATCAGTAGCAAAAGCATGTAAATATGTAAAATTTATTCAATTCCTGACATTTTAATAGCCAATGACCGATATTTCTGGGCAAAGATCAGACGAAATTATGATTTTGAAAAAAGGCGGTATGCAACTCGATGTTTTCCTTTTGGTATTTTCTACGAGATTGCCATTGCCAGAGATCGGATATTTGTCAGAAATAATTATCCGAGTCCCTGTGGTCGAAAGCATGCGCAGTTCCAAATTTATAAAATACTGCCAGGTGGCAGTAGTATATACAGTTAAAAACTATTTACACTTGACTTTCTAATCTAATCTTTCATGGCAGCCACTTTCGCCTTGAATTTATGTCTGTAAGTGTAAAGCATCAACAATGGCTGACTCTCCTGTTCGGGAGACACCGGAGGAAATAATCAGAATCTTAAGATGCAGTGATGAGTACATTGCCAATATATTAGAAAAAAAACAAAAAAACAGACAAAAACAATGTTATAGTAACCTGTGGTTTGCCAAAATATTAGAAAAAAACTGCTGTAGTATTAGCCTGTGATTTTAAAACATTCGTCAAAGTGAATGTCAGCTTGGTAATGTTTTTGTGATTGGTGACAAAAGCCAATAGGATATGAGAAAATATGGGCTGTCGAGTTGTTCATTCTCTCTAGAAAATAGGCTGTTTCATATAAGATATGTGTTGCTACTATGGAAAAACAATTATGAGTTAGAGATTCAGATGTGTCAACCCATAACAAGTTGTTTTTAATCTCTCTCATGTTGACACATCTTAATGACTACCTCAAATGAAGGTCACTATATTGTACATTGTAGACGAGTACAACACTACCAGCGAGTTTTGTAAAAAATAATAATAAATACACACCATCTGAAAATTTACAATGTCAAAATAGCATACACTCAATATATGTTAAAGTTATAGTTAACAAATTATTTTGAGTGAAATATATTAAATCAATATCGAAATGAATTCTATAAATATCCGAAATAAAATCAACATAGCGAAGGCCATCCACATCTTCTAAAAATACACAAAGTAATCCTTAAAATCTAATTAATTATTATTTAATTTGATTGTTCTGAAAAGACAAAGACCACACTTTAGTAAAATAGACTTGATTAATAATTTTCAGCTTTAGCAAAATAAAATTTATACATCGACAAATATGGTTGAAACTGTGCCGAATAAATAAATATTTAAAGTTTATCAATTAAAATGTATATATGCATCTTCTACTGGACCTTTCAATGCATCAATAATATACACTCCTCTATTACTTGATCAGTTTTATTTTCAAATGTTATGTGAGTGTTTGAGCTATAGCAGGTACACCTCTTTTCGAATGACTGGTTGACACTAATGTATACATCAATAATTAACAATGCTGTTAACAATGATTTAAAGGAAGAAAATCATTAATGTACCACAAACCAAAAGGCAAAACTTGTAATGTTAAACTTTTGGGAATAAACTACTCTCGTATATTTTCGAGAGATCATACTGGTTTCCAGACACGGATTTTCCAAGAAAACCTTTATGTTCCGGTATCCCCGATGTAAAGCGTTCGGTCATTTTGACATTCCGTTCAACCATTACTTCTATACGTTGTAATCTTTCATTCATAGCCTCGAGAGTCGTGGGTGATGCAATAGGAGCTGCCTGTTTCTGTTTGATATGCTTCCCCTTTCTACCCTTTCCGCTGTAATCACTTTTCTTCGTCATTTTACTTGGTGTTTCGGAATCGATCGTGCCTGTCCCAGCAGCATCGTCTTCATGTTCGATATCTTCACCCTCCTCCGTGTATGCTCTTATCAACAGCTTAGATTGCTTCATCCAATCTTCATAAAGATCCATTCTTTTGATTTCTGCTAAGATAATGACAACCCATTCCTCTACAAAATGAATGTTAACACGTTATATTATAATAATAGTTCACACCAGGCAAGCATACTTTAAGAATTGATAACATTTATAGAACACCAACTACATACAGGTCTGCAGGTCACAATGGGAACCATAGACTTGACAAAGTGACGACTTTATAGATTAAACATATTGTATTACACACGGCTCAAAATATTAGTAATTAGGATTAGGCACCAATCATAAAAAACAATTGTTTAAAGCCCCTCTCCTCACCCAGACATAAATGGTCTCAGCCTATTTTGGTTATCCTGTATGAATTTCCTGCTCCCAAAGATTTTAAAATTATTTGGCTTTTCAATCTTTTGGCTTTTAGAGCACCTAATGAAGGTTATTTACCGAAACGCGTCGGGTGCATTAAATTAGATATCTACGTTTTTATTAGTAGTTTACGACAGATGGGTTTCCGTAGGATTCTTTAGTTTCCGCCACAAATAAATCTGACCGCCACGATATATCTAAAATATTGTTGAAAGTGTCGCTAAACACCTCCATTTCTAAAACTAGCAGCACCACATCTATCAGTAAGAATTCCATATTTAGCATTTACGGTAAGAAGACCGGCGTACGTTCCAATACAAGACCATCTCTAAATAATTGAAGGTATGCATAATGATCCTCACTGAGACAAAGAACGGAAATAAGAACTCTGCCCTATAAACATTTAGCAGACATACAGATGCTTATTTAACATGTTCAGTTACCTATATCTTTTTTTTTAAACTAATTAATCTAATATATTATGCATACATGACAGTTTATATACTATCATCATGAGAATTTAATACATATTTCTTTAACTCTCTAACTATACATAGGGATCGTTGTGGCCGTGATCGTATGGTAGTTGGATCTACAAATAACTATGCAATCAGTGCCTATCACCACTGATGTTGTGAATTCGAATCTAGATCAAAGGTGAGGTCTACGATATTATGTGATAAAGTTTGTCAGTGACTTGCGACAGGTCGGTGGTTTTCTCCGGGTCCTCCGGCTTCCTCCACCAATAAAACTGATCACCACGAAATAGCTGTTGAAAATAGAAGCGCCATCAAGCAAACAAACAAAACAAACTAACTATACTTACGAAAATCAGATTGACCATTCGATGTGACATGCACAGCCCATAAATTTTCTAGTAGACTGGTATCTTTAAAAGGCTTCTGTGCGAATTGGGGAGGCAAAAATTTCTTTATAAGGATTTGCCTTTCCTTATCATTGAGTGTGCGTTCATACATTCTGCAGATTGCCGCCATTAAATCTCTCTTCTTATCAAGAGCAATATTGTCCACGTGTTCCTCTTGAATTTCTATTGGAAATATAAATAAATACATTTGAGATTTAGCTCCATTATGCTCACACGTGGAAATCACTTGCATGACACTAACAGGGGAGGGGGGAATTGTGGGAAGATACAACTAGCTTAGCTCCGCCACTTTTTTATTGAAGTGCCTGTACCAAGACAGAAAACTGAGCGACCGTGTTTTTGTGTGATAGTCGTATCGACTTTCCTCTTTCTGCCATTTTTCTATTGGATTTTGGAACTGTTCCGACAGCGTGGTATTTTTCTATAGATTTTGGAACTTTTCCGACAGCGTGGTATTTTTTGTTTTTTTATTTTATTGTGATAAATAAGATAGGTCTCCTATAATCATTTTTTTAATGACATCAAAATTATTAACAAAGCTGGTACATGTATACTGTGTAGGACAACGGCATATTGTAATGCATTTAGAAGTAAGCTGGCCCAATGTTCATTCATCGAACATATTTAAATTATATTTTTCTGAAATATTTTTTATTGAAATACATATTTTGATAATATATGTATATATAAAGTTAATAGAAAATACATAAAATCGTAAATCAGAAATACAAAACAACAGTTGTGAAGCAACAAATCTATACAAGAACAGACATATCAGACTTGAACAAATTTTGTGACTTAATCATATTTGCATAGATCTTAGACATGTCTGTTGTGAAACTTACTCGTTAAAACTTCAGTGGTTGCTGTACTTGTTACATTTAACTGCACGGGAACATTCGAGGCGATAACTCTCATGAAAAATTCTTCATTTTCTGTTAGAACAGGGTTGTCAATTCCAACTTTCAAGAAATAAGCAAGCTTGTCCCTTTCAAAACACAGAACTCTCAAATCTTGTTTTAATTTGTTGATCATTCGCTGTTGTTGTATTTCAATCCATGCATGACGACTCTTCATCTTTGTGCTAGTCATAACGACATTAGCCTCTAGTAGACACTTTATCAGGTCGGTATCGTAACCTTTCGCCTCTATTTTCCGGAGTACATGAGAACAATATCTAATTGAATTTTTCAATGCAATGTCTTGAAGAGACAGTGCCTCAGGGGTATACTTCATGTCAACAAATTCTTGTATTAAGGCGCTTGTTGTAATTAATATAACGTTTTTGTTTTTCTCATGGACCATTGCTACGTTTTTCTGACATTGTCGAAGACTCTGGTCTAACTTCAAGACTTGTATCTGTAGGTACTCCACATCTTGATCAAGCTTAGATTTTTGGTCAAGCAATATCTTCACTTCTTCATCTTTCCTTATAGATTCGTTGTCAGCAGAGGCTTCAACATCTGTGGAACACATATTTCATTAAAAAAAAAAATAATAAAAAAAAACAACAACTAAAAAATCCCAAACAAACAAACAAACAAACAAACAAGGAATGTGTGCATCACAAAATACGCACGTCTATATGAATTATCAAACGGTATAATGGTAATGACCCCAAAATAAATAGTGTTCTCTCCCTTCCACAGGGGAATCATGTGGCCAAGTTTGGTAAAGATCCAATATACAGAACTAAAGTTATCGTGCGGAAACGATCCTGTTGTCAAAAATTATATTTATAGTAACGGTGACCTTGACCTTTGACCTAATGACCCCAAACTATATAGGATTCTTCCCCTTCCACAGGGGAATCATGTGGCCAACTTTGGTAAAGATCCAATATACAGAACTAAAGTTATTGTGCGGAAACCTGTGTGGACGCCCTTTTCTTTTCTACTAAACCAAGAGGAGATAATTGCATCACTCGAAAAGGTTTTAAATCAAATGGACCTACAAATCTTTTTGCCTCTAGTTCTTTTTTAATCTTTTCATTGACAATGTCAGGTTTTGCTTTAGCAGATACCAAATTATCAATCATCTTAGGGGATAAAGTACCCTTATATCCCACATCGAAAACAAATTTAAAGCCTTCCATTATATAATTAAACTTTTTTCTGCCCGCCCGCCATACCCAATCACATCATATGACCCGTCTCGAGACGGGCGTATAAAAAGAAAGAAAAACGAAAAAAAAACTCCATCAGTTGTACAAGAAACACCGAACCTGACTAATATCTTTATGTTATTGTTATTGATAGCTGGTGCCTCTCGGCTACTTTTCTAAACTAATATATTCTTTTGAGGATAATTGAAGCTGTTTCGTTGATAGAGGATACCTGACTACCCATATACAACCAAGTACCTAACGCGAACTGAAGTTGTATCAAGTATTGTGCCACGTTTCACAGATATTGCCAATGCTGGCTATAATAATTTATTTAGCTCCCACATATTTTTGAATTATTGAGCTTTCAAACCTTTTGATTTTGACCATACCTGTTAAAGGCTATTCCAGAAAGGGTTTTGCGCCCTAAACTAGATATTACAATCACTGTGACTATACCTCTGATGGTGGACTGTTAGTCCCCGGAGGACTTAATCTTTATTGCAGTATATATTGATATATGTATACCGAAAATGGTTATGACCACATATAGGAAACTCTGATAATATTACCTATACAATTAATAAGGTGTCCATTGTACCATATTGCATCAACACCTTTCGAGCCTAAGTATTCTTTGTCTTTATTGTCGAGATCAGAGAACAGATTAGCGTATCCTTCGGGAACCATAAATGTTACCATAATGCTGTTTGTTGCCTCTATTCCACTAGCTATCACAAATTCCAGTGGTATACACAGAGCAGCACTGACAAGCATTCTCAGTTCTTCTAGTTTATGTCTGTCCATTTTCTCTTTTCCACCAACGTGGAATTTGATGTATTCATAGCCATTTTCTATTAAATTGATTTAAATATATATGAAATATATCATTTGTAATGCTCAAAGATTGGAATATAAAAACGTGGTCATCATTTCCCTGTGAGTTTTTCTACTGTAGGGGTTATTTGATAAGATTATCAAACTAAAGGGAGATACTCAAATAACATCGCTATACTAATATTTTAAAAAGTTTAGATGAACATTTTTTGTTCAGCTATATCATGAAGATAACAAGTCATATGATTTGATGAGATGATGATGATGTCCGCTTTGTTCTAGACCGACACACTTAGTTTGATATATATAGTGCTAGCTCACTGACACAGCAGTCCTCTGGTAGACAGGTCACACCACTCGGACAAGACACATTATTCTGAGTTCGAGCCAACCATTCTATGATCTTACTCCTTAGATATACGTGTGCTCAGCGGAGAAGCAGCAATTACCAATTTGATAGTCTTTGGTTTGATATTGACCTGGGCCCAAACACACAATCTACTGGACTCGAGGCGAACACAACATTTTTATAAATTGTGCTAATAACGACTCCGGGTATTAAACAATAATCATATGTATATGAGGGGTGCAAATGTAGAAAAGAGAAAAAAAGATACATATAATAAAGATATATATTATATGATATTTTAAGATTCATGAGTCGTTTCTCTACAAAACAATAAATAAAACTGATACACAAAAGACACAACAGAGATGATGTACTATTTCACATAACAAAAATAAAATTCGGATCATGTCTCTGATTCACACTAAACTCTAAAATACAAAGAAGACAAAAAGACTCCTTCCTTGTGACAATTACACAATATGAAGGGTTAAACGAGTTAATATGATCAATGTTCTCCCTCTCAAATGCTAATAATATTAAGGTGCTATATCTTTAATCTAGAGAATGAAAAAAAAAATCATGATGTAAATTCAATATCAAATTAATTAAGAAAATTAATTATCTTCACCAAGAACAAAGTTGCAATGAAAGCAAAAGTTAAGCATGTCTCTACAAGTCAAGAGTTAGGAAATGGCCTGGTTAAATTATCAATATCTTATAAAAACTCTCTGGATTAAAGTTTTAAGAACTAGATTATTCACATATGTAATAGGTCTAGAGCAATAGGACTTTAACATAATAATTTTTTGAATAACGGATGAATATCCGGTAATACCCTTACAATAATCTTATAAAATTCAAATAATTCATGGAGCCATAACTTCTACCTCTGACGAATACTTACCGCCTTCAACAGGTAGTATATTATGCTATGGGGACATCTAACTGATAAATAAATGACTGCAATCGTCTATGCCATTCATGATCCATCACAAAGTTAATATAGATATGGAGAGAAATCTGGTTACTTACCGGGTTTGTCGTTTGGAGCAAAGAAATGAACAATATTTCCCCGCTTCTTGGCAAATTTAACAAATTTGTTGTGTAAATCTTTTCGTCGTGAATGCCATAACATAGCTTGCAGAAAGACAATGTTGTCTCGTGTCAGTATACATCTCTGTCGTAAATGTTGAAACAAGTCGAGAGGGTCATTAATAAGTTCCAATACTCCTTTTCCTGATCCATTTAGTCCTAAATATAATAATCAAGAATATCAATGAACAGCTAAAACACAACAGCTATATTTTTATCATTAGGACACTATGCTGATTGCTGCTTAAATACTCACCCAATAAAGATGCTAGAATTGAAAGCTAAAGGAGAAATTTTTAACTTTAACAGCATAACCAACATATTTGTACGATAGAGGACCACAGCTAAAACGGTTAACGTCCGTGTAAACAAAACAAACACTAATTAACTAATCATAGCTTAGAACAAAAGTAGTATTTCTAAGCACAAAAGTTCCCTTCGCTTTGTTGTATTGTAGAGATTATGTAATTGGAGGTATATATATAAATATTATTGCGAGTCCAAATTTTAATGGATTTAGTTGTAATCCCCTTATGAATGACTTGATACATGGCCTAGGCATTTCGAATACAATTCTAGGGATGGCAGTTCCTTATTAGAGTAGATGTTGTCCGGGAGTTTCATATTTGAGGGCAAGAATTTAAATATCCCATGAGAATTGACAGCAAGTAGAGGAATCACGTATGTTACAGAAAATCTATGGTGATAGAAAGCTCAAATCAATGTAAAACAAAAGAGTTCCTATGCTTGAGCCTAATCATGGAATTCTAAAATAAATATTCACTTCAAATTGAATTTTATTTGTCATTGACTTGGTGATTACATTATTACAAGTTATCAACGGGTTAATATTTAGTACATGTGTCTAGTTTCGGTTTTACTTTCAGTTCTGTGAAAAATGTTGAACAGTTGCGCATGAGCACATTTAATGATCTAATCATAGACAAGACAGTAAGCAATGTACAGTCATGTTCTTATTTTTAAAATATTTATTGTATATACTAGAAAGCATTTGAAATGTGTGTGTTGTGAGAATATGTGTCGGACTTAATCTTATTGAGGAAATTCATCAAAACTGTTGTATATTGTATCAGAAACCGACATATATTCAATTGCTATGGTGATCAGTTCACACACACAAAAAACGTCATTATGATAATTTTAGGTGAATATATACATGGTAAATCAAAATTGATATTACAAAGTGTAATATGTGTTGATTTTCAGAAAAGTCACATTGATATTAACTCAGATATCTAGTTAAATTACATAATAGAACTCGAAAGCAAAGATATATATATATATATATACGTCTGAAAATTAAACCAAACAGTGTTAGAATTAGATCTTTGAGATGACAATTTTTTTGTTCTTCCCTCGACGGGATTTGAACTCATACTATTGATACAATGCAGCACCAATCGCTTAGACTTATGGTCATCGCCCTAGACCACTCGGTCACACCAGCTATATATATATATATATATATATGTTACAGTACAAATTGGAATCCAGTAGCGTCCAGAATCCTACTAGTAGAAATTGGAATTCTGATTTGTACTGGATTTAAACCAGTATATATCAGAATTCCAATATCTACTAGGACAAATCAGGATATCCAGCTTTGTACTAGAAGGATCCAGGATCCTACTGAAATAACAAATTGAAAAAGGAGAAACATGAAAAAATAAATATGAACACTTTTTTAATACAAATCTTCTGTTTTTGACCTCGGTACATGTATATGATATAAATTCATATAAGAATGGTGTATTTTTGGTCACAACTATGTTAACGGATTTGAACATTAAACCAACTATTGGCAACAATTTTGATGAATTTCTAAGCAGTGATCAATTAGTTGCATGGGAATTACAAGATACAATGAAAATAGTAAATTTGCCAGAATCTAGACACAACTCTATCCGTGACACTGCTACTATGAACTATATGCGGGAGACGTGAATCAGAACAATCATTTATCAGAAAAACATAAGAACAGTTTGATTCCTAGGATTAAATTCTATTGACCCTAATTTACTATTGGAAATTTCTCACATTCAAGCTTGCCAGAAACACCGGACAGTAAATGAAACTGCTAATCTGGTATCCACATGTAACTGTGCTGGAAAATGTAATACAATGCGATGTTCATGCCGCAAATCTAAGATACTTGCTCAAGCAAATGTCACAAACAAACTTTGACCAAATGTTGTAATAAATAGGAAACTTAATCCAAAATTGTATTTTTTGTATTTTTCTCACTATTTGAATTAAATTATCGCACAAGACTTATTTTGAATTTCACAAATTTCACATATTTTTATGTTTTTCAATTCAGTAATATCCAGAATCGTACTAAGCTTTAAATTCAGTAATATTCTGAATTCTACTGAAAGTTTAGTATGATCCAGGATCCTCCTAGTACAAATTTGAATATCCTGATTTATCCTAGCAGATATTGGAATTCTGATTTATACGGGTTTAAATCCAGTCCAAATCAGAATTCCAATTTCTACTACATGTAGTAGGATTCCGGATCCTACTGGATTCCAATTTGTACTGTAACATATATATATATATATATATATATATATATAGCTACAAGAATGAAACACCAAATAAATACAAAGAGAACCATATCGGCCTTGGTATCAGCAGAGAGATAGTACCAGTGTCCATATCGAAAAGGACATGGAATGATCTATTTATCACATAATTAACCGCTTATCTTGAACGATCCGAGGACGACAATATGTGTAAAGATAATTGGTAGTTATATCCATTTTATATAATAAAGTGAAATATGTTTCATTATAGAAATTTAATATTTAGGTTAATTAAAGGTTATTTTTTACACATAGACAAACGTGTCATCATTGTGTTGGATAAGATATGGAAAATTACTCCTTGAGAATTGTCTGATCAAGCTGACGTACCGATATGCAAATTTTCTTGTTTGAATAAAATTAAGTTTTGAGGAATTCCCATTAAAATTAAGGACGAATTACGCCTACGTACATTTGTGACGACGAACGGACTGGCGGACTAAGCTAAAGCAATACGTCTCCAACCGTGGAAAAGGGGGTGGGTATAATTAAGCAAATTAACACAATCATGGTTCGATAACACTGTTCGTATGTTAAATGTTCACACATATATTACGGAAAGGGTGCCAATGATCTTATATTTTCAGATTAACCCTTTCTTATTCACTTATTCGTACACGATATTCAAAGTTCTGTTTCACATTGTTTTGTTTTACCACCACCAGATATCATGTCTGCGTGTTCTTGTCGTTTGACCACCACCAGATATCATGTCTGCATGTTCTTGCCGTTTTACCACCACCAGATATCATGTCTGCATGTTCTTGTCGTTTTACCACCACCAGATATCATGTCTGCATGTTCTTGTCGTTTTACCACCACCAGATATCATGTCTGCATGTTCTTGTCGTTTTACCACCACCAGATATCATGTCTGCATGTTCTTGTCGTTTTACCACCACCAGATATCATGTCTGCATGTTCTTGCCGTTTTACCACCACCAGATATCATGTTTGCATGTTCTTGCCGTTTTACCACCACCAGATATCATGTCTGCATGTTCTTGTCGTTTTACTACCACCAGATATCATGTCTGCATGTTCTTGTCGTTTTACCACCACCAGATATCATGTCTGCATGTTCTTGTCGTTTTACCACCACCAGATATCATGTCTGCAAGTGCTTGTCGTTTTACCA
>MJUT01028692.1:38680-49613 GCA_002080005.1 Gigantidas platifrons | reverse complement strand
CGGAGGCCGGAAAGTAGGGGCAAGTTGTAGGAGTGGATAAGCTTTGTAAGCGTATCGGTAAGTTGGGAGCACAAGCTTTAGAACAGGACCGGGAAGAGGAACAAACTTTTCAAAACTGACAAGCATAAACGGGGGCGCTTGGCATCAAATCATACCCTTATACATCTAGGTAAAGTAGACATTTTTTGTTTCCATGCTACAAATTCAGCTTCTAAGTGTTTGCTCCTACGACCCTGTGTATATAAACCTGGTTTGTCTGTTATTGGACAGTTTTATTCAATGGCCTCTTGTAACACAATTATATGTGTATCTTGAGTGAATAAAGTATTGAATATTGAATCATTTGTTTACAAATGGAATCTCGTATTATGTATGTTTTTTGGAATAGAAGAGTTTGAAGAAACCATAGGGGTAATAAGAATCCGTAAATCGAAGGAAATGCAACACAATGGCCAAAAGAAAAAGGTTAAATGTACAAACAACGATCTACAAAACACTACACAGAAAACGAGAAACGCGAACTCCACTAATTAAGCCTGGTATGAGCTCAGGTGCTTCGGAATAAAATATGTTTTCACCAAACACTTAGTTTTTTTTTATGTCAGCCTGTGACAAGTTAATAAACTTAAGATACCTTCTGAGAAGTTGTAATTTGCTTTGTTTCATATTTGGTTCTTATGGTCGTGTGTGTGATTTACATTTATTTTCCTGTTTAAAGTTGTATTTTCAATAAATCATTACTTTCTGAAAATATTAAATTTGAGTCGAATTATATAATAGACGATAACTTATATATTACCTCGACAGTCGTCTCAGTTTCGCATGTGCAACTATTCGCAATGAGTTTAGTTCACCACGTACAACACCTCTGGAGCATGAAAAATCTGCAAGTGCTTCCGTTTTTGTGTCGTCTCATTTATTTGAATTTGTTTCCACTCTGTGCTCTATTGTTTTTTTTGTACCCCTCCTTTTTATCGTTTTCGTGTGTGTTATCTCGTCTTTGCCTTGTCTTTGGATTCTGTCGTGTTTTTTTTAGTAATCCCTTTACCTTGTTCCTTCGGTATTCTGTTGACTAAATATGAAGTACAATGGAACAATGACGTGAATACTTATGTCGATTTCTTTACACTTACGACTTCTCGTGAAGCTCCCCACTATTGAGTCCTCAATAACGCAGACTCATATAAATTATCGTATTTATAAGCCCAAAGCTCGTCTGGTGAATTGAAAAAAAAGACCAAATCTTTTTTTATTTTTCAAAACCATTGACTTGGAATGTGCTATAACTTTTTTTGTTAACCTTACTAGAGCGAGGCTGGTTTTGTTATTGCGTCATTTCGTATGATTAAATCAGTTAAAATATGGCATATTTTCGGAATACATGTATATAAATAACTCTGAACATACATAAAGTATTAATTGTATTTTATAGGTAATTACGAGATAAAAGGATTGCAAATGAAATTTGCACCACCACCGATAAGACCTCCACAACCGCCACCGAATGACCTCCATGAGAATGAGAGTTGAAAAAGAAAAAGCAATTTCACGATCATATAACTTATAGATCTATGAAACATTTTAAAGAAAGTGATTTTATTGAACATTTATCTAAGTGTTCATTTGACAGTTTACTAGAAATTGACGATTCTGATGAAGCGATTCTTGCTTTTCTAAATATTTTTACTGAAGTTTTAAATCATCATGCCCCGATAATTAAAAGGCGGGTGAAATATTTACAACAAAATGAGTGAATGAATGATGAAATTAGAGAAAGTATAAGGAAACGTGATTTTTATCATAAAAAAAAAGATATGTGTAATTATAGGTTGTGGAGAAACAATGTTAAATACCTTGTCGAAACATCCAAACAAAAATATTATACTAATATAATAGCAAATATGAAGGGGAAAAGTAATAAGTTATGGAAACACTTACATAATGTCAGTGGTTGTGAAAATCATGGTACTGCTATGACTTTAAACGATTGTGATGGTGAACATATTATAAATCCAAAATATATTGTAGATATCTTCAATAACCACTTTGCAAATATCACTGAAAATATTGATCTTAATCCCCACACTGATATCACTTATACCGAAAAACTTGATAATTATATCTCGGGCCGTATTCCGGAAAATATCTGTTTTACTATCCCACTAATGTCAAGCCAATTTGTACTTCAACAATTAGCGACTCTAGATATATCAAAAGCAACAGGTCTTGACAATATAAGTGCTAAATTTCTAAAAATGTCATCCCATCTTATTTCCATTCCTTTATGCCATATTTTTAATTTAAGCATTAGAAAATCAAATTTCCCCTCTATTTTCAAATTGGCTAAAGTCATTCCAGTTTTCAAAAATAAAGGTTTTAGAAATGATGTCTCCAATTACAGACCTATTGCAATATTACCATTAGCATAAAAAATCCTTGAAAGACATGTGAAGAATCATTTGATGAATTTCCTAAATAAATACAATTTATTTATTTACTGCAGTCAGGTTTTCGCTTAAGTCATTCCTGCCTAACGGCATTGACATTTATGATTGATAGGTGGTTAAAAGCCGTTGATAAAGGTGAATTAATTGGGGCGGTATTTCTAGATCTTGCAAAAGCTTTTGATCTTCTTGATCATGAATTGCTCCTTCAAAAATTGCAGAAATATAAATTTTCTTACACTTCGCTACAGTGGTTTTCTTCTTATTTGAACGACAGAAGACAGATTGTTTCTATTTCAAATACATTTTCCGATTTACAACAAGTGAAATCGGGCGTACCTCAAGGGTCAGTTTTATTCCCTGTATTATTTTTGATTTTTATTAATGACCTACCTTTATATAACCCAAATCATAACACTGATCTTTTTGCTGATGATAGTACTATATCGGCGACTGGGAAAAACAAGCTTTGTATAAACAAAACACTTAATACAGTATTAGAAGATATTTCGCACTGGTGATACGAAAATAGAATGGTTTTAAATGTATCAAAAACAAAGACCATGTGTATTGGTTAAAAACAGAAACTTTGTACCTCATCTGATGAAATATTTGATATATCTATCAATGGTCATCAAATAAATGAAAGTCAGTGTGAAAAGGCCCTTGGTGTTTTCGTTGATGCAACATTTTCTTGGACTGAACACATAAATCACATTATTAAAAAGTAAATTCATCTTTAGCATTGCTCAGGAGAATTAAGAAATACTTAAATCACAAAACGAGAATTCTTTTTATAATGCATATATTCTTCCCCACTTAGATTACTGTTGTTCAATTTGGGGGGGTTGTAGTAAGTATTTACTTGAAAATTTACTAAAATTACAAAAAAAGGGCTGCAAGAATTATTCTAGATGAGCACGATTTTAAAAAACGATCTAGCGAACTGTTTCGGGAATGTGGGATTGTTCCAATTACGAAAAGAATACTTTATCACAAGGCTTTATTAATGTATAAATCTAAAAATGAATTCGCCCCGGAATATTTTTCAAATCTTATTGTTTCTGCAAATAACAAGGAGTCATACGATACCAGATTTTCATCATCGGACAATTTCCTTGTTCCGAAACCAAATACAGAATTATACAAATCAAGTTTTTCCTTTAGTGGGCCAAAAGTATGGAACTCACTACCAAATGATATTAAAACCTCGAAAACTGTATTTGAATTCAAAAACTCTTACAAATTATTAAATTTTTGATAAACTGATTTTTTTTTCTAATTGTTTGCAGTATATTATTTAAAATATGTGAATATGTTATTGTGTTATATATACTTTGCTGATATATATGTCCATGTACTTATGTATTGTTTCCAGAGAGCCTTATTGAAAATTGGTATAATCCAAATAAGTTACTCTCTTTAAATAAAGATTTTTATTTATTTATTTATTTATTTATTTATTTATTTATTTATTTATTTATGATTGATTGATTGATTGATTGATTGATTGATTGATTGATTGATTTGATTGATTGATTGATTGATTGATTGATTCATTGATTCATTGATTCATTCATTCATTCATTCATTCATTCATTCCCTTTGGCTAAATCGCGTCGATTTACGATACTACTGGTCGTTTAATTCACTTTTGCTGAAGAATAATATCGAATACCCTCAAACAGGACCCCCTTTTCACACAATAATTTCCGACACATTTTCAAAACTTAAACTTGTGTGACCTGACACGCAAAACTGACGTGGTCATCCGACTTTACCACGAAGTGTTCGGAAAAACTAGGACTTATTTTCTGAAGAGAAATCGTTTATCAGTTGCCAAAATGATTTAAGAGTTCCGTCTGAAATGTTTCATAATGTAAAATTTAATAAGCTATGAAATAATATCGACTGACCTAGAAAGTTGATAGAATTCTCCGCTTCAAAACCGCCACCGGATGAAACCGAAAGCACCTCCGCACCGCCACCGCTCGAGAGGGGTTGTACGTGGTGATTATATACTACTACAATGTATACAATAACAGTACCAGTAATTGAATAATGATGAGAAGAAGAACCTCTTCTTATTCCAAATAAAAACTACCAATACAAACTGAATATTAAGGAACACAAAGGCAACACAAAAATCACTATGTTCTAATAGCGAACATCGCAAGATGCGAGCTAAACAGCAACATGTGTGTAAGGAGATGAATCAATATACTAACAATACCAACCGGAAGTGGTTTTTAAGTTTCAGCATAGAATGGACAATCGGAGAGAATGACCGGAAATAGCCTATTAATTAGAATAAAAAATAAGTATCCAGTTTAAAAATAACAAACAAAAAATAGGAATCCGTACAGCTTCTTTACATGAAACGATTAATTTATTTAAAAAAATGACAATCGCTATAGTTTACGTCACACAAGTATTGTTACGTCACGTCATTCATTTCATGATCGCTGTCACTGACACTGTTTAGAGTAAACAATCGTTGCCCTGCGTTTCTCAAGTTGGTGGCGATTTTCCGAATAATTGTTTATGTATTGAACGGTGCAGTTCCCAGCAATGTGAAAAGAATGTTTTTATATTTAAAATTAGTAAGATAAATCTCGAGTACGTTGAGATTTTTCTGACGGAGATTCGGCAATGTTTACAAAGACGTCACTGGGGTTTCCCCACATTCATAACCTATGACGTCACGAAAGTTAGTTCCGACTAAAGTACATCTTGTATATATAAAGGCCATTTTCTATCACATAGGTTGTATCTATTAGCAAAATAGATGTATTTATATAGAATACATACTTAATGTTTGATAAATGATCATTACAGAGTGAAGTACAGGAAACAGCCTTTTAATTTGAATAAAAAATAACTATCCAGTTTAAAAATAATCCCCCCAAAAAACAGAAAGGAAACCGTACATGAAACGATTAATTTATTTAAAAAATGGACAATCGTTAGACCTTCTTGTTTCGCCCCTAAAGCTGTCGTCACACGATTTCGTTGATCATGTCGCTCATAGTTTCAAAACAAAGAAAAAAAAATGTCAAGCAATATTGTAGGAGTATAAAGATGATTTTTTTTTAAAAACAATATAGATTCAGTTGCCAACCCTTAAAACTATTTACACTGGTTGGCGTGGCTAACCTATTGTTAGAGGTTAGCCCTGAACTCTTCTATGGAGCTGGCCCCAATTGTAGTGTCTGGTAGGTGGTTCCATTCTTGTGCTGTTCTTTGGAAGGAGTTTCTGAGAGTGTCATAATTGGACCTCTCTTTGAAGAACCTATGTTGACCTCTGGTTCTGCTGTCACCAGGTCTGAGGTATATGTCTCGATCGATGTCCACCAGTCGATGCTGGATCTTATACATCATAACGAATCTGCTTATCCTCCTCCGTTGTTCTAAAGTCTGCCTCTCAAGTGATGTTAACATGCTTGACACGCATCATTGTGTTCTGCTGGTGTAATCATTTATAACGAAGTGGGCAGCTCTTCTTTGTACATTTTCGAATGTCTGTATCAGGGTTTGGGTGGTGGGATCACAAACCATTGCTGCATATTCCAGGGTTGGTCGTAGGATCGTGAGGTAGCTGGTTTCTCTTACTTGTTTCATTTTGATCAACTGCCGATTGGTCCGATCGATCAAAATTGTTTAATTACAACAAGAGAAGTGGATCAGCGAGGATAAGACATTCGATATTTTATGCCTTTTCTGTCGGAGTTATGAATTGATTTGTGTGTGAAAAGGATGATTATATATTTCTTTATGAAAGCTATTATTTGTTTTCTTATATCATTGACATTTCGGTGGACTTTGAACCACATTTTTACAAATAATCATGTCAAATTTAACGTTATGAACTTTCATCATTTATTTTACAAAACATGTACATAAACACATATGAGCAACACGACCCACAGGGGTTTGTTACGATTTTTTTTATCCCTCGACTACTCTCATGTGTACAAAAATATATTTTTTTAGAGTAGTCAAGGGATAAAAAAAANATAAATTAATTTATTCCTAACCTCCCCCCTTTCTTTCTTCTTTGAGAAAGAAAGGGGGGGAGGTTAGGAATACATTCATTTACGGTATTATTAAAAAAAAACCTATATGGATATGGATCTCATATATTTTAAATAATGGGTAGCATTAAATATGACTTTATTCCCATGGACTTGTCTCTGAATCCATTCAAACGGATACCTCATCATAATTTTATGATAATATAAATCGGATACAAAATGTATGACGTTTTATTTTCAGTCGGGGCAACTTGGACATTCAACAAATACAATAATATTGAGAAGAAACAAACATAGATCGTATCCTTGGGTTTTCGGTGTAATATGTACCTTTCAATCAAGTCAGTTTTTCGACCGTTTGTCGATACATTTCGGCGCAGTAGATAATTTTTGAGCTTCTGCAATCACCACAGCTGATCGTCGTCCGCCATCTTGGAATCGAATAACTGATAGAACACATGCGCCACCTTTCGGGAAAGGCGTAGGTGAACCCCATTGAATAATGATGAGAAGAAGAACCTCTTCTTATTCCAAATAAAAACTACCAATACAAACTGAATATTAAGGAACACAAAGGCAACAAAAAAATCACTATGTTCTAATAGCGAGCATCGCCAGATGCGAGCTAAAGAGCAACATGTGTGTAAGGAGATGAATCAATATACTAACAATACCAACCGGAAGTGGTTTTTAAGTTTCAGCATAGAATGGACAAACGGAGCGAATGACCGGAAATAGCCTATTAATTAGAATAAAAAATAACTATCCAGTTTAAAAATAACAAACAAAAATAGGAATCCGTACAGTTTCTTTACATGAAACGATTAATTTATTTAAAAAAATAACAATCGCTATAGTTTACGTCACACAAGTATTATTACGTGACGTCATTCATTTCATGATCGCTGTCACTGACACTGTTTAGAGTAAACAATCATTGCCCTGCGTTTCTCAAGTTGGTGGCGATTTACAGTTAGTTGCCGAATAATTGTTTATGTATTGAACGGTGCAGTTCCCAGCAATGTGAAAAGAATGTCTTTATATTTAAAATTAGTAAGATAAATCTCGAGTACGTTGAGATTTTCCTGACCGAGATTCCGCAATGTTTACAAAGAGATCACTGGGGTTTTCTCGCATTCCTAACCTATGAGGTCGCGAAAGTTAGTTCCTACTAAAGTACATCTTGTATCACATACAACATTTTGTATCACATAGGCTGTATCTATTAGAAAAATATATGTATTTCTATCTTAAGGTTAGATAAATGATCATTACATTACTAGTGAAGTACAGGAAACAGCCTTTTAATTTGAATAACAAATAACTATCCAGTTTAAAAATAACCCAGATAATTATAAAGGAAACCGTGCAGCTTCTTTAAATGAAACAATTAATTTATTTAAAAAATTGACAATCGTTAGACCTTCTTGTTTCGCCCCTAAAGCTGTCGTCACACGATTTCGTTGATCAAAAGGAGTATAAAGATGATTTTTTAAAAACAAAATTGATTCAGTTGCCAACCCGTTTAAATACATTTTTGTACACACGAGACAGAAAAAAACATTCAAAGTCTTGTCATTTGTGTGATGCAAATATATCGTCTGCTATAATCTAGTTTTACAAGACACAGTGACGAAAGGAGCGGAAAAAAATATATAAAAGAAAACTGCTTTACAGTCATTCCACCAAAAATGATACAATTAAAATTCGGATACCAACGAAAAATGACAATTTGATTTGGACATAACTTTTGACTTTCACAAATTCATATATATGTAAGATTTGTTATTGTAAACTTTCATGCACGTTGTTCTTATAAATTTTCTGAAAATCGACATTTTGTTAATAGTATGGTTGATGTCGTTACGGACATTAATGGTTGTATATATATAAATCCACAAATATTCAGAACGTGTATTTGAAGATTGTTTTGTCCTAATATTTAAGTACATACCAACAACACCCATGCCGGAGAAAAAAATCAGAAATCGGTTTACTGATTGTTTGTTTTTCTAAAATATATGGAATTACACTGGCATAACGTCCTGTTTTCGACATATTTAATTGTACGGTGTTTTGAAACAGCTAACGCCTTTTTAGATGATAATATTTGCTGTGCAAAATCTTATATTCCTGTAGTTATCACATATGTAGCAATTAAAAGCTCTTTTGACTTCTTGTGTACATGTTTATTACCGAAAATTATTAATTTCCGGAAGCACATAATCGTTATGGATTAAAAAAATTCCAAAATAAGATAAATAACTGCAACAAAGCATTTAATAAACAAGTCAAACTGTTAAAAAATTGAAAAAAAAGATTTAAAAAAAGAACTTAAGTTCAACTATTTAAAGACTATTTAAAGTGTTATATGCCATGTCTGATGTTTTCGACATATTTTTGGATTAGATTTAGCGGAAGTTGTCAAATAAATTGAGTTTAAGGTGGAAGATCTAAGTTTTTCACTCACTGGGTTAATGGTAAATATAGACTTATTAGTCCTTTTATCAATATACTACTGAACTAAAAAGTTTAAACATTGTATCCAATATTTGCTAATAATAAGCAGTTATGGACATTATGATCTTCCGTTACGGACATTACTGACACATGTAAACAGATATATAGCGTTTTGATGTACTAAACTTTATCTTTAAATGAAGCAAATTCCTTTTCGATATGATTAAACACTTCAGTTGGTATTTTGAAGCATCTCTTTGTTTTTCCACGAAGAACCGGTTCATCTATTAATATTGTTAAAATTTGCGTTTGGTCGACCCATATCTCGTCCTTCGTGGCAGGCCATTTAAAAGCATCTTCATATTTGCCATCTCTACACATGAAATTTATCATTACTTCATTTTCTTCAACATCTGTGACTCTCCCAACATACCAATATTTGTCATAAACCGTCGCAACAAAGTAGGGATCTTGTTTTCCGTTATGTACATTAGTCGTTATGTACATTAAATATTAAAGCGTTTTCAACTATTTTGCTCTGTGTATTAAATGTTGGAACAACGATAAAATAATTTTTACTTCCTTTTGATGTAAGAGCTAAATTTTGAAAACAAAACCCTTGCGTTATAAGTGTTTCAGGACTCGTAAACTGTTTTACGGCCCTTAATCTCTTAAATGCGACACGTTAAATTTCAGCATACATACTTCATTAAAAGCTATTGACAAACACAAAACACAAATTATCATTCGTTATGTTAAGATATATATATAAAATTGTACAGAACCAACATAATAACGTTCATATGAGCTTAATTACTTCACTTTGTGGCCAAATTAATTAATGTTACGTACATTAATGCGTTTTCGGCGACATACAAATTAAGACATGATATTCATTTATATGAAATAATAGAGTTTGCAAATTATCTTTCCATTTTCATTAAAGACGTCCGTTTGAAAATGGGCACTAAAAGAATATTTCATAAGGGCGTTTTATGTTCATTTCAGCTATCGAAAATATCCGACACCGCAAAGAGACACTGGGAAAAATGACGATAAATAAATATCAAAGTCGTGTATCTCGCACCCATGACTAAATTAAGTCACATTTTTTGTCTTCAAAACACCGACATTTAAACACTTTTTATATATAACATTTTTAATCCCGACCGATATCTATAAGTATAGCGAATTTCCGACCGTTTTCTTGGCGACACGTTTTTATCAAATATGTATCATTTACGCAGGAATGGGTGTTTAAATCAGTGAAAGTGTTATATATAAGCGTAAATTGCTATCTTAACATCATATCTATGATTTTCTCTTTAATTCTAAATCTATCTATCAAGCGCCCTTCCGTGCAAAAAACGTTGCATTTTTCTGCGATACGCCTAGTTTGCAGCTATAAGCCTACAAATCGACAATATGTGGCCATTTATGGAGTACTACAAACGGTTTAAGTTAACTTATATTTTATAGGCAGTAAACGAGTAGAACATGGACACAAAATATAAGAGCGATTACCAGCCTTTTCATTTTGTTTTACCAAAAAAGAACATATTTCGGACAAAACATGACTTCAAAGTTTGAAATATATTAGCAGGGGCTCCCAAATGCCCCTGAAATCTGGTATGTGCCACCATAATTACTGATATTCCTAATAATACTGAAGTTAATAAAATTTTGAGTGTGGGCTACCAAACCTACTGTAACGTTAAATCTAGCTGCAGAACCGTAGCTCTTTATCATGGTCCTTTGTGCTACGGACCCTCACCTACGTTAAATCTAGCTGCAGAACTGTAGCTCTTTAGGTCCTTTCTGTTTTTTTTCGGGGTCCGCCCTATCAGAAAATTTCACAAGGACCCAAAGAGCTATGGTTCCGCAGCTACATTAAATCCTGGAGTTATGAATTGATTTGTGCGTGAAAAGGGTGATGTTTCTTTATGAAAACTATTATTTGTTTTCTTATATCATTGACTTTTCGGTGGACCCACA